>BQNB010085477.1:0-20045 GCA_026074375.1 Tanacetum coccineum | reverse complement strand
AAAAACCTAAAAGCGATAACGGAATATAAATCTCGTTCTTTAAAAAACTAAATTCTACAATTTTAACCCTACGAATGAAAATTTAATTTTTATAAATCCTAAATGATAAAAGAAAATTTAACAAAAAAGAATTATATTTTTTTGACTTTTAATTTATTTATTATGAATTAAAAACGAATTTAATAAAAAATACTAAACTAAATTGGAAAATTCTAAAAAAATCTTGAAAAGTAGCATGAACTAAGCTAATCCTAAGAAAAATAAGCTGGGTCAAACAGCTTATTGCAATAAGCTGTAATAAGCATAAAAGGGCTTATAACTAAAAAGAGAGAAAACGTATATAAAAAAAATGTGAAGGGAGACTATAACGCAAAAGAACCAAGGGCAGGATGGTGCGTGGTGTGTGTGTTAAAACGTTGGTTGAGATTCGTGAGGTCCAGGGTTCGAGCCTTGCTCTCCCTAGACTTCCCAATTTCCTAATGTTTTTTTATTTGCCAAAATTTTTTATGAAAAAACTTTATAACTTAAAAATAAGCAACTTTTGAAAAATGACTTTTTATACAAACCATAAATAAGCACGGAAATAAGCTAAAAAGAGTAACAGATTTGGTTAAAAGCTAAAAAGGCAACAAGGCTAAGTGTTGAGCATTTTAAAAAACTAAATAAGCTAAGGAAAAAAGAAAAATAAGCTTAGATAGCTGAATACCTAAACCAAATAAGCACTTAAACCTAGAAATAAGCTTAATTAAATAAGCTAAAAAGCATGAAAAGACAAGAGGACAGATTTAACTTAGAACTAAAAGGCAGAATACTCAAATTTGCAAATAAGGTTAAAATAAGCTACAACTGAGCAAAAAGTACAAAACAGACTTAAACAAGCATAATAAGCAATTGCAGACTGAAATAAGCAAAAGACATAAGCAAATAAGCATTTTTGGCTAAAAACTTTTAACCAAACAGCCTACAAGGGCACTTTCTAGCTTATTTTTAAGCTAGAAGATGGATCCTTATGGCTATGAGACTTGTCAAAACTTAAAGCTTATATAATAAGCTTCTAAAATCAGCAAAGAGAAATGAGTTTGAAAATCAAATAAGCTATGAAAAAGGCTTATGAAAAAGATGTTACTCTCAGTGTGTACTGAGTTTTTTAAACTTTTGAAAAGACAAAATGGCTTATTGCAGGCCTAAATTTAGGCTAGAAAAAGAGTTTTAAAAACTAAAATAAGCTAAAACAGTTTGAGCTTATCACCTAAGGAGCTTGTGCAAGAAATTTCAAATTCTAAATCTAACTTTAACTTATCTGAATCTATGATTAAAAAAAAGCTTTTTGAAACTTAAAACAAGAGTTGACAGATTTGGACTAAAACAACAATGGCAAATGCACTAAACAAAAACTTGTTACTACTGCATATTGATAACATAAACAACACCAAAACAACTCTTAAAATCCATCTTTAAAAGCTTTATCAAATAAGCTATTGAAATCTGTTTTTGAACCACAGATTTAAGCAGCTTATAGATTAAACCTCAAAACTAACTTTAAGACTTTAAAACTCCTAAAAACAGCTTAAAATGACTTAAAGAAGGCTTGTATAAGTTAGCTAAATGACCCAAACAATTTTTAACCAATTTGACCCATTTTAGCCCTTAAACCAAACACCCCTTTAAATTATCAAAATCCATTTTTAAAGTGATTTTTGATGATTTAAGCTAAGTATTTTAAAGACAGATGACAAGCAATCTATATTAACTAATAATAAGCAAATGGAACTCAGATATAAGCACTTAAAATAAGCAATAAAGATAAGCAGTTTAAAGCAAATTAAAGGGCAGTTTTAAGTAAAAACATGACTAAATGGCAAACAAGTGATAAGCAAGCATAAACAAGCATTAAACAAATATAATAAGCAACAATAAGCAGTAATAAGCAATGAATAAGCAAGTGAACAGTAAAATGCATAAAAATGGAAATTAAGAACTCACAAATCCCTTGCTCAAAACAGGGCAAACAAGCTTTCAATAAGCTGATCTACAAGCTCTAGCTTGTCAAAGACAAGCTAGTGAAACCCATAAGCTCATCCATTGCTAGCTTATCATCCAAAAAGAGCTTTTGAGTGAGTTTTTTTTGTGAAAAAGGCTTAAGCTATATAAACTATGGAAAAGTTTATATAGCTTAAGTTAAACAGCTTAAATGACAGATTTTAAGAGAGCTTATCAAACACCTTTAAAAACATAAAAGACATTAACTTAAAAACAAGATTTTAACATAAAAACTTAAATTTCATTCACTTAAATAAAATACTACAAAGCTTTTTAAATAAAAGAACAATAATCTAAAAACATTAAATATAAGCTGAAAAGACTAAAAACTTAAAAACTAACTAGATGCCATCAAAGGATTACAATGTCCTATATATAGAGAATAAGCTAAGTCTTGGGGTCTTCAATGTGTACTTTCTGTGTGAGGAGAAAAGAGGGTGTGTTTCTTTCGTGAGTGACTTCAAATCATCATCATAGCCCTTCATTTTGAGTGTTATCCAAGCCCTATGATCATAACCATCCATTCTTTGTCATTGTCCCTTCAACGAATGAGGATTCATGGGATTTCCAAGGTGGATTTGATGTTTTATGAGTGGTGTTGAGGTTTGAGAGGGAGGTTTTTGTTTGATGGTGCAGTAGTCGAGGTGAAGAAGGTAATGAATAGTGGAATTGGCAGGAAAATAGATTTTGGGTACTATGCATTTGATTAGGGTAACGGGGTTATACTCTGTTTTTGTCATATATTTGCATCGTTAGTCCTTTTGGACTAACAATATTAGTCCTTGAGGACTAACGATGTGAAGGTTAATGGGGTGTTGGGTTAATGATAGTTAACGGGTGGTATAGGCTTAAATGTTGGGCCTTTTGCCTGAGTGATTGTGTCGCAGTTTATATCAGTGTGTTGAATGTATTCACTTAACTAACGTCTAAATCACTGCTGAATGGACTATTGTTGTCATTAAGTGTTATATAACTTTCTGAAATCTCTATAGTTTGTGCTATGAATCTCACTGCTATGTAGAGAAAATGTTCTGAGTCGACTGTGTCGATGGGATCCTATCGTAATCAAATCTTGTGTCCAACAGATCAGAGAAGTATTATCGATGTGACTAATGACTAGAGATCAGAGAGTATACTCTCAACGGTTAAATAGATACTACAAGAAGTCTCATACTTAGAGAGTAGTAAATGTTGAGACGTGTTTCACAGTGACTAAGTGATTGTCTAACAGCCGACTTCGATACTCTCTCTCTCTACTCCTCACAGAATGTAAAAGTTATCTCATGAGTGAGTGTCATGAGATGAATACTCTATACTATGTAGTAAAGATAGAAGATGAGGTTTCTTTGATATAGTGCATAATCACCCCAGTCTCCTCTACACTCACATATCAAATCAGTACTCAAATAATCGCTTCTACTAAATAATACTTTATTGGTTTGTACATTTTCTAGACGGTGATCTCTCTCGAACGCTAACGCTCTCTCTTCACTGTAGGCTCACAATAAGCGGTGTGGTAACAGATTGTTAAATATAATCTCTCGTGCTCCACGACTTACTGAACATCCACACTAACTCATCCTTTCAAGATATCTCTCCAGCGAGTTCAAAGTGTCGACATGCCCTCATAGTAAGAAATCAACACAATATTATATCAGAGAAAAGTGTAAAAGATCTAGACTCTACCACTGACCCACATATAGTGTAAAGAATATGACACTACTCTCACGAAAACTAGAAGCATACACGACGCCGACAGAGTCACTTCGCTGAATCTATCAGCTAACTCACTCCCTCTCAGCCGTATAGAGCTATCTCTAAGATCTCTGCACACTAGTAAAACCCAATGCGCAGGCTCCTAAAAAGAAGCAATCGATGACCGCTCTTCCACATACATTTGTAGTGTGTGTTCCTTAGCTATCTATATACACTTTGAGTGCTACCTCTTTCTATAGAGTACATTCAGACTCTTTTAGATACACGAAAATCCCGTACATAAGACCATTAACAACTCGTCATCGCACTCGCACACGTCCCTCAACAATGATAGACAGTTTTAGGGATACTTGTGATAACCATGAAATAACCATCTACTCTAACACTACATCATGTAATTCGAGACACATCTATATATATAAAGGATCTTACCCATCTTGAACGCAGATGTCACGCCCTACATCGCTTGATATACCTCACGTAGTCACCAACCCATAGCACTTCCTAAACCATAGGATATACTCCACACGTCTATAATTTAACATATCATGCTCATATAGATCGCCATAACTACACCACAACCATTACTATCTCCTTATTTCGCATAAAGCATCCGTGCTCTCTGCTCGACACGGTTATCTCCAACAAGCGCTTAAATCTGATAGCCGTATATCTACGGTAAAACGCGTGCTTTGTTTCTCGATTGTCTCCTCTATACAACCAATGGTAGTACATTCGCTTTTGACATAACTCTTCTCCATGAGCTACCCAACCGTTCTCATAACGCTGTATCTATTGAGTTTGATAGGAGACGTTAACCCATCCTACCTGTAGCGACTTTCAGTATCCCAGGCCATCCATCCACACCCAACACATTGCTGGCCATATGGTACCAGGACTTCTGCCGCTCCAACCACACATCTAGAGGACTTCCGTATCCGCGATATACTCCGGCTACACGCACGGTCCCTTCATCTCTCGCTTCTCATTGTTGCGTCTACCGCGTAATACACATAATAATCACTATACTTAAAATCGAAATTAGTCTTAGCTTCAAAAGCATTTTTAATTTTACAGTATCACACTAAAGATTTTCCCCTATATTCTCATTAATTAAGTTTAATTAACCATCCTTATTATTAATAATACATGACTTCAAATTGATCATCCTCGAAATTTTTGAAGGCGCAACATCGTTGTGATGCAAGGCAAGATGCAGCAAACTTTTATCGGTCTCGGATTATTATTCTCACTATGGGCCTTTTTTTGAAGACTGCAACATCGGTTGTGAGTCGGCAAGATGCAGTAAACTTTCATTTAGCCCTAAGTTTTTATTTCCTCTTTGATACTTATTTTTAACTTCTTTTTTTATCTAACTTTATATCTACCAAGATATAAAAAATCTCAGTTTAGAAATTTAGTATAAAATTTAACTAAGACTAAATTATTGATATCAACCATGCGTCTAAATATGGTTGATTTAAGTTAATTTTCGAAAGAAGTGCACGCTATTATTAGTATGGTAGAAGCATATGGAGAGAAAAGCCTCAAACTACACTTATGAGGCTCTTAAGATTTCATATTAATCCTTGTTTAGCATCTTACTCATAACTTTACTCTTTAATTTTCCGTTTTCGCAAAGATCCGCGAATGCTTAGTCTAAAAGTTAAGGGACAAGCTAGAGCTCAACACGCTCGATCGAGTCAAAATTTATTCTTATTCTACCCAGCGGGAAAGTCAAAATTGTGACAAAAAACTAATTTTATTTTTGAAATTTTTTTAAGTTTTTTCATTTTTTTGGTATTTTGGTGGTAAAAACGAGATTACGTGAAAACAACGGCTGCATGCACAATCAAATCGATAGATCCCCCCCCCATACTAGAACTAAACATTATCCTCAATGTTTTAAGAAGGGTCTCTACGTAAATCTAAAGCCGTTTATTAAGTATGCTTAAAGATAAACGTTAGTCGATAAGATTTGGATATTGGATTCTCAAAATGAAGCTGAGGATGTGAAGCTCGAGTGAACGAAGGACAAAACCATAAGCACGAGAGGCTTCAAAATTCAGGCAATCCTGGACATATATCACAAAACACAAAGCACGAGAAAGGAAGAGGCGAGCCTCCTCACAACACACTTATTCATTACTACTATTATAATTAGATTAAGATAAGCATGGGTTGCCACCCACGAAGCGCTTGTTTAAGGTCACTTACCTTGACCCATCCCCCGAATTGAGTTGTTCATGGGGGATAGAAATGGAGACACGGAACATCTAAAATACGGATGTCCTCTCCAAAAGTGCAAGGAAAAATCTCCATCGGGCTTTCAAAAATTTTAATCACTTTGAAAGCTTTAGAGTCCCGATGAGATAATTCTGGGAGAAGAGAAGTGTGAACTCCTTTAGAAGTGAGATTCCCGGGGTTGAAAATTTTTTCCTCATTTTCAGATGAAAACGAGAGTAGAGTTTCGCACCCGGGAACTTCTTTGTGGAAAGGAAGTTCATAATGAGGAGGATTAAAATCCTCAAGAATTAAAGAAGCATTAGATATGGATATCTTCTTTTCATTCTTATCTGGTGTTACTCGAATAGTGACTTCAAAAAGGTTCTCATGAATGAGTATACCCGAATTAAATACTTTGTCCTCGTTATTGGTTGATGGCAAAGCATCAACCTCAAAAAAATCCTCATAGAGAACCGAGTCACACTTGGGGGAAGGAAGGAAATCACTTGATCTAGGGGGATCAAGTTCATCAATCAAGAGTTTAGACTCTTTGATTTTATCTTCCTTGGAGTCAAATGGATCATCATAAACATCATCATTATCGGACTCAAGTTCAACAAGATCATCATCGACATTATCAAATAATGGTGGAGATGAATAATCAAAAGTATATTTATCGGTGAACATCTCGGGAATGGTATCAACATGATCATTATTAGGATCTGTTAGGAATTATATTTGAGTTGATAAAGACAAAATAATGAATGAAACAAGATGGAAACAAGAAGGACCAAAGTCGTCATTGTAGAAGTCTTCAAAAGATAAGAATTGGAAGATTCTCTCAGACTTGGTCAAAGATAAAGATAATGATTTGGTCAAAGATAAGAACAAGAACAAGATTTGGTCAAAGATAATTAATTGGTCAAAGATAAGAACAAGAACAAGATTTGCCTAGCTGTACTAACATTTTTAGTACTATTAGCACACCAGCTAAAGCTAGCAATACTAACCTAGTTAATATTGTTAGCTTACCAGTTAGAACTGCCAGTCGTCATGAGGGACTATCTCTTTCTGATCCAACAAATCCTGAAGAAGATGACTCAGAAATACCTCCATTTGAGGATATTTATCAAAATTCCACTGATGGTATCTTCACTAATTCATCTTATGATGATGAGGGTGCAGTGGCTGACTTCACAAACTTGGAAACTGTTGTGAATGTTAGTCCTATTCCCACATAAAGGATTCATTCCTCTTATCCTTCAGCTCTTATTCTAGGAGATCCAAACTCAGCAGTTCAAACAAGAAGCAAAGTAAATACAAGTTCTGGAGCTCATGCTTTTGTTAGCTATGTTCAAAAGCAAAAGAGAACTAACCATAAGGACTTTCATCATTGATAATTTGCTGCTTGGAGCTTTCTAAGTCCATGATTCAAGAGATGGTAAACATGTTAAGGGGAAGCTTATTGTTTATTTACCATCTACATGCACTCCTATTTGATTATGACAAAAAGGGGAAGAATGCATGGATTCAGGGGAAGTTCTTCATCTATATTAGCTTCAGGGGAAGCTTGTGCTTATTGGTTTTGTCATTATCAACTAGGGGAAGATTGTTGGTAAAGACAAATTGAAAATCCATATTAGATGGTTGACACTTTACCAAAAATTGGATGGTACATCAACTCACCAAGTTTCATATACAAAGAGTTGATATGGTAATCAATCCACCATGGAATTTACCTTTTCTAGGTGCCAAAGGATTGACTAGCCCTGAGAAAATGGCTACAGGTAAAGACATCTCAAATCCGTTCATGGCTGTAGTGGTTTGCCAAAAACCATATGGTATTCAACTCATCAGTGTTTCACGTACTGAGAGTTGAAATAGTTTTCAGTCAACCATGGACATGCACCTTTCTGGTGGCTAAAGGACTGACTACTCTAAAGTTAATGGATAACTGGTAAAGAGACATCAAATCCATTAAATTTTCAATGATTCACCTTTCACAAGAGTTAACACACCTGGAAGTGATGAGAATAGACTAAAACTTTATGATTTGATGTACATATAGTTAATATTGCTGCTTATTCAAGTGTTGCTGAAAAGATACGATTTGTTGCTGTGAAGTACTGATTATGATATTTAGAAGATTAGTTGCTACAAAGATCAGGGCAGTTCAAGAATAATTCTAAAGATAATGCTCATAAAATCCTCAAGAAGCCTATAATGAAGACACTCAAGGAAACTTGAAGATCACAAGTGAAGTTCAAGTTAGGGGAGGATTGTTAGGAATTATTGTAAACATACTTAATACTGGTAGTATAACAGTTAAGTCTGGTAGTATTAGTATAACAGTTAAGTCTGGTAGTATTAGTAGTTCTGCCAAGTACTAATGCTAAGTCTGGCAGTACTAAAGTCTGGTAGTTAAGTCTGGCAGTACTATAGTTAGTACTGGCCTGGTAGTTAAGTCTGTTTATGTAACAGAATAGTGATAATATGTAGAAACCCGTTTAACACTTCCACTTCATAACCCGAACCACGAAATCAAGAAAAGAGAAGAGAGAGAGAGACGAAATAGAGAGAGAGTAGAGAGAGAGTTGAGAGAGAAAATAAGAAAAAGAAAATTTAGATTAATGAAAAGGATATTTTTGAAAAATAAAATATCTATATATATATTTAGATATTTAGAAAATATCTAAATATATATATATACCCCTACATTTCTTGTCAAAGGGGTAGTTAATCAGTGTAGCAAACTAAGTGTTCATAAGAAAAATGATGTAAATCATTCTACACAACTAATGATAGTAATGCATTTCCCTCTAATCTTTTATGTCGTTATTTACAACAAGAGATTTGAGTCACCAAGTACATAAAAGTTTCAACGTTTGAAAGGATGTTGTAAGGCCACACATGAGCCTTACTTTTATTCAACATCCATTAAATTCACGTTAACTTCCCTAAGGTCTTCTTTTGAAACCCTGTGGGCTAAAACGGAGCGGGTCGCAAACCTCTGTTACAAGCGAAGGACTGCTTGCAAACCTTGGTGTACATTTTATAAATTTAATAAGGCCACACATGAGCTTTAGCTTATTAAAGCAAGAAAACACTATCTGAAGGATAGTGAAGGGGTCAGACTATGGTCCCTCATAATGTTCCCATAAGTAAAGCAAATGGAATAAAGCTACAAACAACAAAATAGTAGCAAAACTTAGGGATTAAGCCCTCATATAATTAAAAGTCCTCGAAAGGACAGTATCCAAAGCCAACCACAAGGGTTGACAAAATTGTTTGTAAGATAGCCTACACAAACCATCAAAACATAACACATAAATATTGTTTAAAGGCCGAAGCCTGCAGAACACAAAGAGAAGTGCTACCCTTGGAATCAAATTATCACCAACACGGTGACCTTTAAACAACTAGAGGAGAAGACTGAGGTTGGGAGACTAGATCAGTGGCAGGAGTGACCTTCGATGGTGTAGGAGCAAGAGTTCTTGTTGGAGTGGGTCATTGAAGAGATTGCGGGTTTTTAGAAAGCAGAACTTCGATTGGTGCAGAAGGATCTGCTACAACTTCAGATAAGAATGGGAATGTAGCGGTTGCAAGGTCGTTTCCAGCTTTAGTGTGCTCTTTCTTATATGAAGACCTATATCCTTTCACCTTGGACAAATCGAAAGGATCCTTTATCTTAGCAACCTCTTCGAAGGCAGCGCACCTACCATAGAATACAGAAGCAGATGCAAGCCTTCCAACAAGCCTGCCCAACTCGTCACTATGAACTAGCTCCATAGCTACATAAGGCACCACCTTTGACACCATATCCGCTCTATCATGTCTAACATTCTCAACCTCTTGATGGAGTGAGAGCTCAAAAGCCTCCAACTTTGCTTTCTCGACCTCCAGGGAAGCAACCTTCAATTCTAAAGTCGAAAGGCTCACTTGATAGCCTGCCCATTTCTTACTCTCCAGTAGCATCCTGTCAAGACTAGCATTATGCTCCTTAACCTCACCTAACAGAGCATTAATCTTCTCACAAAGAACTTTTACGGTCGGATTGTTATCAAAGTCAGCCATTGCCGCTTCACACTTGGCTTTCAAATCTTCACATTCTTTCTCCCTTGCCTTATCCCTCTCCTTTAACTCCTCGTACTCCCCCCTTATCTGCTCGACAACCTTTAACAACTCTTGATCCCTGCGATTCACAGCATTGTCCATAACTGCTTGCTTGGTATAATAGTGGTTATGAAGGTCGAGGAGTTCAGCATCTAGTTGGTTGTCAAGATGACCCCTCTAAGCTGGAGGGGTAATGTTGAATATATTTAATGGCAGACATTGGTATCTTGAAGCTCGAGGACATCTGGAAGACCTACAAATAATTAACAAACAATAAGAAATTATGAAAAGATAGATTGAAGTAACAGATGATATTAAAAGTTACCTTCATCATCATCGGAATTGGTGAGAAAGGGAGAGTCATCTTTAGAAGAAGCAGTTTTCTGACGAGTAGCCCGGGAAGAAGAAGCGCCTTGAACTAACCTGCGCTTGATAGGTGGCTTTGAAAACCCTCCTCTTGTCCTACATTTCCTGTCCTTAATCCTCGCTGCAACACTACTAGGGTGTATTACCAGCTTCTCTTAACGAATCGGAGAACCTTCTGAATCAGCAACATTCTCCACAATTTGTTCCATATTCGCCTCATCCCATGGCTTGGCCTCCACAAGAGGTAGTTCAGTGTTGATAGATATAGAAGGAGAACCAGTACTAAAACCGAGAGACGACTCCTTATGAAGGAATGACAAGTCCTCATCATCTTCAGCAAACATAAAGTTCGTAAAAGCCATTTCTGCACAAAGAAGACATATAAATCATATATCAGCAGAGAAGAAGAGTATTAAGATCATTGCAATAACGAATACCCTTTCCGCCAACAAAGATAGCATGTCGTTGCTAACCATGCTCCCAGGAAGTTTTAAGACCAGCTAAGAAAAGGATTGGATAAGGGAAAGTCTGAACATTGATAGGATATCTACCAAGTCATTGAAAGGAGGGATTTTCATGAATCATATTAGGAAGTTTGTATCTGAAATATTTTTTGTACCATCTATTATCTTTAGAAAGACGCTCGAGATATTCAACAAGAACGATGGTCTTGAACAAAGAAAAAGCGACCATTCCAACCTTCGATACAAGTAACGATTGTTAATACAAATAATGTCTAAAAATGTTATTTATATTTTTCGACCTCTTGATGTTTTGAAGATAACAAAATGTAAAAACGTTTACGATAAAAATAAAAGTTTACAAGTTATTAATCGTAAATTTCCATTTCAAATGTAAATCACTTAAGGTATGTATAAACAAATCATTTAAACATGATTAGTGATCAAGAAAATAATTTTTCTTAACCATTACATTTTCACAAAAGTATTTTTACTAAAACAAATATATACAAAATACTTTTTAAATAAAAGAAATGTTTTATTTAAATATAAAATTCAAATCTGGTTTTTCCCCCAAAATGGAACCTTCCACACCAGATCTGACCTTCCCCACTAAAAGAAAAAAAAAGGAGTGTTAGTCTAGTGGTGGCCCCTGATAGGCTGGACGGCCCCCAGATATATCTAGGATCGCCGGGACCGCCACCAGCTGACCGTTGGGATTTCCTGCCTATAAATACTACACTATTCCGAGGTGAAAAATATACCTCTTTGCACGAATTTTTCAGTTATCTTTCTTTCTTTAAACCTTCTTTCTCTCACCAAATATCTTGATCACTAAAATTTTTTAATCTTGTTTCAACTGATCTAATATTTTCTTTCTCATTCTTCTAGCAAGTGCAAGAGAAGAACATTCGTATTCGCCAAGAAACAAATTATTGTAGTTAAGTGATTTCTCCTTCTTTCTTCTAAGAACCAAATATCTATCTTGATCATCTTGTGTGTAAATAGGATAGTGTATAAATTCGATAGTGTAGATCTTGTGATTGTGTATTACTTGTGAAGTGGTAGATTGGTTCTAGCTAAGATTAGGACTTAACATTTAGCTTAGTGTCAGAAAACAACGTAAGCAAAGTGTAAACGGTTTTCTCCGCCTAAAGGGAGCTTGTTGACATAGTGAAATCTCTAGTAGGATACTCTAGGAGTGAAGTAGGGCGAAGAGGAGCTTCGTAGTCGAACCACTATAAATCTTGGTGTCTTGGTTTGATTGTTCCTTCCCTCATCTCTTTATATTGTTGTGATTCTTACTTATTGTTTGTTTAGTTATTGTTAGTAGATATATACATTGTTGGTTCATATTGTTGGTTGGTTGAACATATACTCGAATCTAACAATTTTAGAAGTAAAATTTTAAAACGCTAATTAACCGGTAAACTATTCAACCCCCCTTCTAGTTTCCACAATTGGTATCAGAAGCTAAGGTCACTCAAAATTTTTAAAATATACTGTATTTTAAAGCTTGGATCGATCTATGGATTCTGACAAATATCTAGAAGGGCAATACATGCAAAGACCACCACTCTTTGAAAGTGATAGTTTTTATTTATTGTAAAAATAGATTCGAAACATATGTTAAATCAAAAGATCTTGATCTTTGGCATATTATTACTAATGATGATTTTCAACCAATTGAACTAAATCCGAAAACCAAATTAGATGAGGTTATCCCATTTGAAAAACAAAGTGATGAACTTAAAAAGAGACTTGCGAAAAATAACGAAGCTAAAATGGTTATTTACAACGCTTTGCCTAGAAAATAATATGAAAGAATTTTCATGTGTAATACGGAAAAAGAAATTTGGCAAACTTTGTTAGTCACCGATCAAGGTAATAGCCAAGTCAAAGATAACAAGATTGACCTTTTGGTATAACAATATGAACAATTCATCATTTTTGAAGACGAATCTATAGATATTGCTTTTGCTAGATTTAATACTATTATTACTAGTCTAAAAGCTCTTGATGAAGGTTATTCTAGCAAGAATTATGTTAGGAAGTTTCTTAGGGCTCTACATCCTAAATGGAGAGCAAAGGTCACGGCGATTGAAGAGTCGAAAGACTTAACATCACTATCTCTTAATGAACTTATCGGGAACCTCAAAGTTCACGAAATAATCATCAAGAAAGATTCTGAAATAGTCAAAGCTAAAGGAGAAAGGAGATATCTTGCTTTAAAGGCTAAGAAGGAATCTAGTGGTGAGGAGCGTTCGACTTCTGGAAGTGAAGACGAAGAGTACGCCATGGCGGTGAGAGACTTCAAGAAGTTCTTAAAAAGAAGAGAAAGATTTGTAAGGCAACCTAGGAATGACAAAAAGTCCTTTCAAAGAAACCGAGATGACAAGAACGCAAAAGTAAAAGGAAGTGTTTTAGATGTGGAGACCCAAATCATCTTATTGGAGAATGTCTAAAACCACCAAAAGACAAGAACCAAAGAGCATTTGTAGGAGGTTCTTGGAGTGATAGTGGTGGAGAAGATGATGAAAAGACTAAAGACGAAACGTGTCTCGTAGCTCAAGCATCAAATGAGGTATGTTACGATTCCTCTTACTTTAGTGATGAAAACTCATCAATAGACGATTTATCTCTTGACAATGAATATGATAAACTATGCAAAATGAGTCTAAAAATAATCACAAAGAATAAAAGATTAAAAGCCGTTAGAAATAGCTTAGAAAATAAGCTTAGTGAACTAAAAGAAAATTTGTCCACACTCGAGAAAAACAAGGGAGTTGATCTCGAATGTACAAAATGTCAATTACTTAGAATTAAAAATGAAAAACTCAAAGAGGAAGCTATTAAACTGGAAAATTTTGAAAAGAGTACACATTGCTTAAATGAAATGTTGAGTAATCAAAAACCCTCCAGAGATAAAATAGGTTTGGGATTCAATTCATTTGAAGCATCAACTAGTGCAACTAAGGAAATAAAATTTGTGAAATCTCATAAAGAACCATCTCCTGGTGGAGGTCCCTTAAATAAGGACGGCCCCCATATAGCAGAGGCGGCCCCCAAAGCAATTATAGGACCACTGATCTATTCACCAGGTTCTGAAAAATTTGTTTCTTTTCAAAATCAATTTTAGGACCTAGACCAAAACATATAATGGTAAACAATGTCAAAGTTCCCGTTGCTAGTGATAATGAAGTTAAACAATTTTACAAGCCATCGTTAAAACCCAAGTGGAATTTCAAACCATACTTAGCTCAAAAAAATCCACACTAGAATAAGTCAATAATAATTATCCTCATTCTAAGACACCACAACCAAAAAGAAATGTTGGTCGATAAAACCAACCTCATGGTTTTCCTGTAACTTGGAAAAACTTCTAACGTCAAAGTTACGTGCCATGAGAAATATGTCCTTCATTTCCACATCCTAATCAATTTCATCAAATGCAAGGGATGTTTAGCACTAACAACTTTGGACCCGTGAGATATTAAGGACCAAATGTTTGAGTTATTGTCTTATATAAATAGATATGCCTTAGAATCGACTTGGAACCCGATGAGTGGATAAAGGATAGCGGATGCCTAAACACATAACGGCTAACCGAAAGCTCTTATCCACTTTTAAGGCATACAACAGAGGTAATCTCATATTTGGTAGTAATCTTCGCGCTAACATCATTGGCAAAGGTACGGTTTCTAATGACTCTCTCAATAAAGATAATGTAAAACATGTTGATAACTTAAGATTTAACTTGCTAATGTAGGACAAATATATGATAATAAGTGTAGAGTAACATTCTGTGAACATGATAGTGAAAACACTAAGGACGGCAGAATTATAGGTAGAGGTATTAGGAAGAAAGGCTTATATGTGATGAAATTAGGAAATATGCCAAAAGACAAAATTTGTCTTGCAACGATTGATGAAAACTCAACTTTCTGGCATAGGAGATTAGGTCACGCTAATATGCATCTCATTCAATCATTAGCATCTAAGGAATTATTTAGAAACTTACCAAAGCGTAAGTTTGATCAACACTTCTGTGATGCTTGCAAAATTGAAAAACAAGCTCACGCTAGTCACAAAGCTAAGAATATGGTCTCAATGACTAGATGCTTAGAACTCCTTCATATGGATCTCTTCAGTCCATCCACCATACAGAGTTACGAAGGAAACCTCTACACCTTAGTCATAGTAGATGACTACTCTAGGTATACTTAGACTAGATTCCTTAAGAATAAAACTGAAGCCTTCGATCAAATCGAGATATTTAGTAAGAAAATTCAAAACCAATTAGGATGTGCAATAGCGTCAATAAAAACCGACCACGATAGGGAATTTGATAATGAGGTGCAATTTGGAGAGTTTTGTAATGCCAATGGAATTACACATAAGTTCTCGGCTCCACACACTCCTCAATCAAATGGCGTGGTTGAAAGGAAAAATAGGACACTTTAAGAAATGAGTAGGACTATGTTGAATAAGAAATCATTACCACAAAAGTTTTGGTATAAAGCCGTAGACACTTTAACATACATTCTCAACTGAATCCTAATTAGAGCCATCATAGGTAAAACACCTTATGAACTCTTGAGAGGTAGGAAACTGATGTGTCGTTGTGTATGTGTTATTTAAGTATCAAGTTTTACTATTTATTTTATGCCGACTATACCTAAAAACAACACTTTAACGGGCAGTGTACCCGGTCGGTGGTAGATTCGTGGTAAGTAGGGTATCGATCACTAAGAGTGGAAGTTAACTCTTAATTCTACTGGTATTTTATCTATCTAGTTTTAATACTAATCTGACCTAATTATTCTAATTAAACCTAAACTAACACAACGGGGGGTTTTTAGTCTGAGAGACTGGCACGAGTTTAGTTCTAATTATCCTAAGGCGATGGCGAATAACACAAGTGATTAACAAAAGATATGGAAGAGATCAAATCTTAGGAAAATGTATAGCCAGTTTAATCTAATAATATGCCTTGATTGTCTATTCATGCAATGATTGTATTAATTCGTTGGTGGTATATCATTCCAAAGTTAGGTGGATCTTCTCCTTAGACTCGAGGTTTGTCGCTAGTTAATCCTGTCACAATTAACCTAAACCCGCATAAAGCTCACACCGTTGATTTTAATTTATCTAGGAAACTATATTGGTGGCTATATTGAATCATATCTCATAGAGGCTTTACCAACTTACTGCTTAATGGAAATTCATATACTAGTAGTCTACACCCACTTAACTACCTATCAAACAGTAACGTAATGTGTAACCTTAAGACCACCACATATCGTACCTATCCACTTAACCATAGATCGAAATGGGGCTTTCTATTGGTGATCCTATTATTCTAGCGATATGAATAAGAGTTATATGTTTTCATCCCGGACTCTTAGCCTACGCCCAAACAACACCGAAGTTGCAGCGCATTAAATATGTAGGACTAGACCCAGTTGAATGATAGGAAAAATACATAATTAAGCACATAAACGGGTATGAAGTGATAAACATAATCAACATACAACGAATAAGGAACAATAGATATAAAGACAAATAAAAACATTATATTATCATAAAACATAGCTATCCCTAAAGGTATTAGCAATAGTCCATTGAACATTACACAAAATCATAGATGATCGATTAAAATAATGCTTACCTAATGCGTAAAGAGGTAGTTAGAGATTACAAGAGTTCCCATTGATTGGGCAACTTTTCAGGACCTTCTTGGCTCATTGAGCTTTATGGAAATCAGAACTTGGTGGTAAAAAGCATATCTAAAATCGTATTTAGGTTTTGGTATTATAGAGCGAGCTGAAAATTGGTCGATAACGGTGTATTGAGAACTTCATAACGACTAACAAGGGTTGCTTGGCGTGGCTCTCCAGAATAAAATATACTAAATTTTCGTTGAGCTGGTATGGATAACTTGCGTATCTGACGCTCACTAGAATACGGCGTATCGAACCTCATCGATATGCCCGTAGTCGACTTAATGGTACTGGCGTATTGATGCTATCCTCCCAGTAACGTGGTAATTGGGGTCCTTGGGTACGGTGTAATGGCTTCTTTGGGTACGATAATTATCTGAAAAAGTGCTTCTCATAGTTTTTTGACCAAAAGTAACATAAACGACTATATACTAATGTAGATACGGCGTATTCTTCAAAGTCACCCAATGGTATTTTGATTCGTCAAAGTCTTGAATACGTCGTATAGGTCTAGAATAATACGGCGTATTTGCTGTCAATCAGTAGACTTTCTCGAACTCTTCATTTATGTTGACAAAATTCGTGCCTTTTAGCTAAGTTCAACAAGTACTCCAAAGAACAGCAATTCCCAAAACAAACGATTAAGTAATCAATTCTTATGAAATAATTATATCAAAAATGGGTTAATTACATAGAAAAAAATGCTATAAAAGTGACGTTATTTGATGTCATCAAATATCCCCCCACTTGAATCCAACTTGTCCTCAAGTAACCTATAAAGTTTATAAAAATGTAACCCTAAAAGATATTATCTGTTAAAGCATTATTTTGATCTATTACAAGTAACGCAAAACCAAACACTTCACGAAATAGGAAGATAGAAAACAGAACAACTCACATCACTCCACTAATCTAGAGTGTTAATAAGTAACTAATTTACTACTCAAATTGCTCGTGGAAAACCGGGACGTAGTATTCTATCATACAAGCTTTGCAAGGATAATACATCTCCACCGCAAAAGCTAACGAGTAACTAAGTTTATAAAGGTGTTCAGAGATCATGGTTTGTATGATAAGAGCTTAGGGTTGATTAATCTAACTAATCTTTATCAATACCAATATTCCAGGATGGCGACAAAGACATACATACATACTCTATAACTCCGTGGATAGACACATGTGACTCTCAATCCTACCTCAAAAAAGCTGAAAGGAGTAGGAATAGTAGAGTAATAAAGGTAGATCTCTTAACAATCACCATAGTAATAAACCAATAAGGCTGCAGAGAAATTCATACATGGTCGTAAACGACGGAATAGACATGACCCTCGCTCACATCCTCATTCGCGATAAATCCATTTTAATGATAGGAAAGGAATTAAATGTTGTTAAATAAAAAATTACAAAAAAAAATAGATTAAGTCTAAAATACCAGACTAGACCACTTTTTCATGACGTTTCCATTGATAAAGACACAACTAATTACACTGTCCTAGATCGTATATCAAAAGACAAACAACCTATGTTTTTTATTCGTTCCCGCGTAAACAGTTCAACTTCCCAACACCCATACTTTACAAGGCAAGAACGATATCTTCCACTTTATACAAAACTCTACATCGTTGATTTTTAAGACGTATCAACGAATAATCGATCCTTCATGTAATTCCTTCGGTAGTTGTGAAACGATTGTCTTCAAACTTTCCTTCTCTTTTTTGTTGTGAATTTTCTAATTTTTTTGAATTTTTTTTCTTCTTTTTTTTGCTAACACTATACTACGAAACTCGGTGTAGTTTCACCATCTTCACGATCATAATAATTCCGGATAATTCCTTCGGTAATTCCAACATTCTTACGGACGTGCCAAATAACTCTATGGTAGTAAAAAAACCTGAGATTTTACTATATTAAACATTCCCCATTTACAATGTGCAAATTTACTTCCAACCGTACCAAATTAGACACCAAGACTCAGGAAATACAAACTTTACACTTTAAGCTACTAGCAACTGTAAATTAATCTAACAGGGTAGGTTAAGGTGTAAGGGTGTAACGAAACAAATAGTTGGTGTAATTCTTAAAGGATTGGCTCTACGGGTTGTTCTAGGGGAATCTTACTCTTAAAGTGAGAGTAAACAAAGGGTTTAAACGGGAGGTTAACTAACCGGTGTAGTTAGTTAATAAACAACATGGAAAGGCGATTTGGGTGTAATCCTAAAAATTTACCAATTTAAACCAGTTACTCTAATTAAATCCATAATACTCATCACTGTGGCCTCGAGTGATATACCAAGCCAAGTTTTAAAGTCTACTACATCACCGACACACTTATATTTTGTGGAATTTGGGTAAACATTTGGAAATGGATAGGTTAAATCCTCACAATATCTAACAAGGGTTATTATGTGCGGGTTATGTATCAAGTAATTTCACAAAAGTATGCTTGAAATTTTTTAAATTTGAGCATAATTTAAGCATTTTAGTGTGAAAATTAGGACAAGTATACATTCTAATTCCCATCCCCCTACTTGAATTATACAACATCCTCGTTGTATAGATAAAACATTAAATACGGGAATTAAAAAGAATTAGAATGAGAAACTCCCCTGATATTTTCTTGGTAGATTCTCCAAGTTGATTTTATGAGCAAGAATGTGTGTTGAACAACAGTCCTGAGGTTTCAAGGCTCTAACACTTCGAAATTTCCAGATCGTAGATTCTTCAACAATATTGTCGATTTCTTTTCAGCGAGGTCATGTGCTAAGCATAAGAAAACAAGTGCAAATCTATCTCTGTGTATTCGTTGGTTAGACTCAAAATAAATACCTAAAACTATACAGGAAGTCGATACGTCGTATCCATACCTGATGTGTTTTAAAAGATTTAAATTTATAAGAATGAAAATACCAGACAATTATATGAAAACACACGGGTAAAGTATAACCCTCATTTGTAATATAGTATTGTAGGTAAGTCAGGTCGTTCCACAGGAGATTGGCAATTCTAAGACAAAGTCAATAATATTACGAAAAAGGATTATCTTATAGATTGTCACGGGTATAAAGATAATGGTCTAATTCAATTAAAATACATGTTTGGTTAAGGAACAAGAAATATTATAAATAAACTTGAGTAGATGAATGATTCACGAATGTAGT
The DNA here is from genome assembly GCA_026074375.1 of Tanacetum coccineum. Classification (NCBI taxonomy): domain Eukaryota; kingdom Viridiplantae; phylum Streptophyta; class Magnoliopsida; order Asterales; family Asteraceae; genus Tanacetum; species Tanacetum coccineum. The sequence goes on along the minus strand of BQNB010085477.1, from coordinate 242 downwards.
TATAATCGATTTAAAAATGTTTAGTTGCTTAAAAAGATCTTCTATTGTTCATAATGAAAAACCCTTTCGACCTTTATCTTTAATTATGAAAATGCTTTAAGTGTGATCCGTGTTTGATGATGAGTAATATAAGCTTACTAAACCAAGTTCGTTAGACATGTGGTTTAACGTTAAACCCTTTTGCACTTAGGTTAATTTTCATTTACTTAGCCAATCCTCACAAGGCTAAGGTCTAGTTGTTA
>BQNB010085475.1:0-28464 GCA_026074375.1 Tanacetum coccineum | reverse complement strand
ATGTTGCCTGATGATGTGACAGTGTCAAAAATCAAATTGTTTTCTTCTTATTTATAGGCGTGACCGCAACTAATTTCTCACTAAGTTTGTGAATGTTTGGGCAGGTATCTCTAACATAACCTAGCAGCTCTTGAATTAGCTTAACATACATACAGGCTGAGTAGGATGCACTATCTAAAGGGTTTCATAATTTAGCTTGTTCAACTACCTCCCTAAGAATAGCAGCTTGTTCCATAGTATGCTTAAGATAGTATTCATGCGCTTCCCTGTTATTCTTAACCTTTGGTGCTAAAATTACTAGGACAAGCTTATACATTTCTAGAGCAATAGTGGTAGCATTCGACATCTGGGAAGCATTATCAACTATGTCCTTCCCTTTTAGTTTTCTAAGATCATTTTATAATGTTGTTATGACAAACACTTTTTCCTGAAGTTGAACATTTAAATTAGTAACTTCAACAAACTTTTGATTTAATTGATTAACCATAGAGTCGGTGTGTTCTTTTGCACGAACACGTAATGATTTAATTGAATCATAAAGTTACAAATGCTTATTCTTCGCAATTAGTTTTGTCACTCTATGTTCCAGTTCAATGTTGATAGTCTCAATTTCATCGAAGTCCTTTTTCACACTTTTACTAGTAGAAGTTTCATTGATACGCTTAATGTGTGCTTTCAACTTCTTGATTGTCGTGTCTTTCGCTTGAAGCTCAGCTTTCAAATTGTTTAATTCAAACAATTGATCAAATGAAGGTTCAGTTTGGTTCACAGATGTGTTAATCTTTTGAAAAATTTCTTTATTGAGTTGCATTGCAATTTCAAGAGAAATGCAGTGTTGTTCAAGTTCATAAAATCTTTTTGAAAGTCTATTATATTCATCTTTTTTCAACCATTTTATGTTGTTTGATAAGCTCAGCTTCAAGTTCTAGTCCTTTGTTGCACATTTTCACATAATTCACAAAAGAATTCACTTTCACAGAATTATTCACATCCATAAAAGAATTCACAACAATATTCACAATATCTTGAGAAATGATTTGATCCAAGAGTCAATCGTTTTCAATCAAAAATTGTTTCTTTTGAATTTCAAAACATTGTATGTCTACATGATACTATTGAACAACAGCTTCCATCTGGTTAAAAACTGTTTGAACTTTCGTTGCCTCGTTTAAAAGATCTTTATCAAAAACATTAAATATGTCTTTTAAAGTCTTAAAAAATGGTATTATTTCATTTTGAAAAACAACTTTTGTGTTTTCAAAACCCCATTCCCCTTCTGTTAAAGCATTGGGCGTTATTCGCTTTTTCACCACATTGTCAAATTGGTCAAGATGGTATTTAAGCTTTTTAAGGCTTGTATTAACCAAGCTTATCTTAGGAAGTTCCCCAGGAGCCTTAATTTTAACAGGCGAATAAGCAGATTGGTCAATAATTAGGTGTAAAGCTTGTTCATCAGTCAGTTCTTGTTGTGGGACAAAACGTTTACCAAAATCTTCAGATAATCAAATTAACTCAGCATAATCAATTGGTTTAGTGTTAACTTTCTTTTCTAAGACCATTGGATCACTTTGTTTTAAAAGCATTTTAGATCGACTCTCTTCTTCAATCATCAAAGTCTCTTCAGAATCAGCAATTGAAATCACATTGGTTTCTTTAGCAATAACATTATCGTCATACATCATTGTCCTAATCTGCTGAGCTTTCTTAAGATAGAAAGGATTTTGTAAACCAAGAGCTTATTTCAGGTTGTTATCACAGAAAACTTGTGGTTTCGTTAGCATATGCACAATTTGCGCAGATTGACCCATTTTACAAACAATGTTATCCAGTTCCTTAAATTTCTTTTCCAAAGCAATTTCTGTATCAATATTCTTAGCTTCTTTTTCCTTGGATTCGTTTTTGAAAACATTAACTGTTTTTGTTAACAATTCCTTTTCCTTTGATTGTTCAGAAAGAGTTTATTTAAGATTGTTAATTTCTTTTTTAAAATCCGCAAACTGTGCATTTTTCTCTTGAATTATATCATATATTAAAAGCTTTTCTCGAGTACCTAAATCCACATTTTGTCTTTCTTCTATCAATTTTACCCGTTCTTTGTATCTTTCAAGCTCAGCAGATAAGGTTTCATTGGTAATTAAATTGTCATTATTGACCTTGTTATAGTTAGTTACTTGATTTGACAGTTGTTCAAACACATATAAGATCAAGGCATCTTGTTGTGCAGAAGAATTTGTATCTTGAACAGTTGCATTTTGTGATTCAATCAGATACTGAGAGTATGGAATGATATTACTATCACTATGTATCTCATTCTCTGAATGTTCCACAAAATGAGAAGGTTCAGAATATGGCATCTCTTGCACACTTTGATTTAGCATATCATTATTAGTGTTGTCAGAGATTGGTACCTTGGAGAGAACATCTGATCCGTAACTAGACAAATTGGCCATAAGAACTGCTTTGGCTGTAGAGATCTCGTCACAGTCAGAATCATATGCATCCAAATCATCTGCTTGATAAGCTGCATTGTGTGTGATGACCGACTGTGTAACTGGACCTTCTGCAATACCAGGATCTGCCAAGAATTCCAATTCTTCCTCATTAAGAACTTTACCATTTCCTTGAGCTTCCTATAGAAATTTTTTCTTGAACCCATGTAGATCCCTTTTCCTCTTTGGCCTTTGGATCTGTCTTGCCATTGACCTTCCACTTGCAGTTACAACACTTTACAACCCCTTAGTTGACCTGAATACTTTATCTTATGTTCCCACATGTATTGGGCTCTTGTTCCTGAAGTACCAGCAGCATAAGAATTTTGTCTCCCCTAAAGTGGTTGAATAGTCACCCGTCCATCATGAATAGTTGCTTGTTGTCTTAGGTTTGATGAATTTCTTAGCTAATTGTTGGTAGATGGAAATGAGATGTGACGAAAATAGAACATAAAATGACACTTTTTGTTAATGGCATCAATAGGGTCATCTCCTTACTTAAACATTAGAATTGTTAGATCAGAGTCTATTTAAGGAAATTCAGCCAGGTGTGTTTGTTGATTAACTATAGAGACAGTATATTTAATTTGAGGAACAGATTATGGTTGTGGACAAGCCTCTTGATGAATAGTTGATGAGTAAGCATTTGGATATGGTGTTGATGGGGTAAGTGATTGCATGTGGTGGTGGATGGATAAGTCAAGTAGTTGGTAATGTTGTTATGGAATGATTTGAATCCTATTGAGGTGATGAGATGGTGAAAACTGCTGTTGTTGTTGAAACTAGAGATTGTTGTATGAAGACTGATAAGTGTTGAAGTGAGATGGTGTCATTTGATGATTTGCAACTAATGCAAGTAGATCTTGACCGCGTTCACGCATGAGACAGACTTCATTGGTATAGAGCTTATGTTGTTCAAGATATGCATGAAGATGATCAAAGTTGGTAGTATGCAAATCTTTAACAAGCTTGACATCAGTCACAAACTTACTCCATTCAGGTGGAAGACTGTTTAAGAACTTGGTTTTAACTTAAATTGCTCTTTTTCATTTTGAATATATTCCTGTCATTGTTAAGCTGAGTGAATCTCAAGTAATATTGATGAAGTGATTCCCTCATGATGTGAGAAAACTTATCAAATGCATCATACAGTTTACACTCTCTTTCTTGCTTAGTCAAAGAGGTACCTTGCATTAGAAGTTGAACTTTTTCCCATAGATCATTGGCAACTCTATGATGATTAACATGTGAATAGATATCAGATGGTAGACCTTGAAGAATGATATTAGTTGCCTTGAGATCTAATAAATTGGAGATTTTCTCCGTAATAGACAATTTAAGCATTATTTATCGAGTTCTGGTTCACCCATTTTCTTCAGTAGTAGCAAATGAGTGGACTTGTTCGACTGATTCAGTATATTGCTTCCCGTTTTCTCTATTTTGCATGTATAGCTCCATTCTACTTTTCCAAGAATCATACAGGTCTTTGTCCAACATTAATGGACGATTGTCAACACCAAAGAGTATCATGTACTCAGCAAGAGTATTCTTTTGACCAATTGGATGGATTAAATCCATTTTTATTTGATATGTGATTAAGATGAAAGATGATTGAATAGTGATTGGAGGTTGTTGTGTTAAAGTGAGATTTTATTAAAGTGATTGAGTCTTTGTAATACACAGGATTTTACAATTCTTGATAAAACCGGGAAAACAATTTTTCACAGGATGTTACAAATCAAAGAACAACCGTATAATTTACCTAATGAAAGTGTATATTTCTCCTAAGCTAATCATAGAAATCTCCCAAGAAAATGATGTATAAATCAACTCAAAAATTGATGTATAAATCGTTCAAATGATGATGTATAAATCGCCCAAATGATGAAGTATAAATCGCCCAAATGATGAAGTACAAATCGCCTAATAAATATACATATAATTCGCCTAGTAAGAGTACGTAAAATTCGCCTAAGACAATCATGTATAATTCGATTAAGACAATCACATATAATTCGCTTGAGAAAATCACGTATAATTCGCCAGAGAAAAACCACATATAATTCGGCTGAGACAATCACGTATAATTCGCTTGAGACAAATACATAAAATTCGGCTGAGAAAAACCACGTATAATTCGCCTGAGACAATCACGTATAATTCGCCTGAGACAAATACGTATAAATCGCCTGATAAAATCACGTATAATTCGCCCAAAAGAAAACGTATAAGTCACCTCAAGAACAACGTATAACTCGCCTTAGCAATTTACGTATAAATCGCCTACACAACTTCGAATCTCAAAATACAAAAATCTTAAAAAGACTCACTTTTTGACGTTTTTACCCGATTTTTCTTGTACTTCTTACCTATCTAAGACTATTAGAACCTTAAAAACACAAACTTTAACGTTTTTGACACGAAAATTTTGAAATCAAGATTCAAGGTACAAAATCCTTTTTTAAACCAAAAAGACTCAAAAAGATGAAATTTTTGATGTTTTTTTAAAGAGTTTCTTATACAACTAGCCTATACTGTTGGGAATTATGTATTCCTGACTTAGTACCGTTAGTTATATTAGTTAGTACCGCTAGTTGTAATTTGTACTGACAGTACAAAATGTTAGTACTGATCAGATAGTTAGTACCATTAGTATAAAATAGTTAGTACCGTTTATGAGATATGCATGAGATATCTTAGGAAATGTGGAAACCTAAAACACGTAATAGGTTCTTTGATCGTTTAAGCTCAGGTTGTTTAGACCTTTATCTAGGATAATATCAATGTTCATAAGTTATAAAAACAAAGCGGAATAAGAACAAAGATATTCAACAAGGTTTTACCAAACATTCCAGCCCCAATATTATTTGATCAAGATAATACGGTTACATCAACAAACTATAACAGGAATCATAAGATTCTTGAGGCTACACCACTTATGCTAGCATCTACTTCTTGTTGTACAACTACAAAACTAACTCTAAACCCTAGGCACCTATATTAAGGATGATGCCTAGACACACACACACCTTTTAGTGTTTACATCTTTCTCTGTGTTGTATTTTCCTAAATGCCTGGACCTCCTTTTATAGCATAAGGGGTCCTAGGCTTACAAGGAAACTAATAATGATAAAATCAATTAGTTATTCAATCATTATCTTTGACCAAATCTTTCAATTCTTATCTTTTGTAGTATTCTTTGACTACAACTTTGGTCCTTCATGTTTCCATCTTGTTTCATTCGTGTTTTGTCTTATCAACTCAAAATATAAATCCCAACAATCTTCCCCTAGTTGATAATGACAAAACCCAATAAGCTCGAACTTCCACTAAAGTTTATATACGAATGAAACTTCCCCTCAATCCATGATATACCACAAAGAATCAACAAGTTGCAAATCATCACTGAATCGTCTTTCCCTTTTTGTTATAATCAAGTAGGGTACCAAAGTATGCAACTTTGATCTTTACAACTACGAACCAATATTACACTTTTAATCCAAGTATTCCAATGACCCAAATTGCCCTCTATTACGCACCTTAAGAAAAATGAACTTGAGCAGTAGAAACTTACACTAGCAGTAATAACAAAGGCTAGCAATAGTAAAAACCTTCATCTTGATGTAGCATATAAATGGTTTAACATTTTAACATTAAGCTTCCCCTGAAACCATATGTTAACCATTTCTTGAATCTTTAATTCTGTAGGCTCTATGTAATGATTACTGATGAAGAGAAATTAAGTATAACTAAATTGATGTTGAAGTAGAATATCCCAAATTTGTATCTTATGTCTTGCACTATAATAGGATAAGAACTCATAATCTTCTTCTTCGTTTTATGAGTAGACCTCGATCTCTTGATAAATCCGCATGCCTATACATGACTCACTGAGCCAAGTGATAGTAAATACCTGTGAGTACTACAATGTAATTCCTTACATAGGGTTAAAAACTCGGTCTTTATCAGTTTTCATCATAAACGGTTTATACCAAAATCAAGTTTTCTCCAAACCAAAAGTGATAATAAGAACAGCATGTGAAAAATCCACTTCATCTTCAAATAAGTGATAAACAATCTTCTTCGTAATTAATTAATCTAATAAATACGAGCCTTTAATTCAGTTAAGATCAAATAAATCAAAAACCAAAAACTTCCTATTTGTGTTGGAACCAATCTGTTCCAATTCGAAAACTAAATCAAATATTCATATAATCTTGATTTCTTCTTCTGTTGGATATCTATGATGTGTACTATCCGATATCATTACATGGCTAGTACTAACTATTTTCCAATAGCAAGTAGTAATAAAATTACAAACTTTATATTGTAACACCCCCAAATTGAGTCGCAGCGGAATAAGGGTCCGGGGGTGTTACTTTCATCTAGATCAATAGCACAAGACTATATAAGAACGACACAAAAAGTCGTTTAAAATGATACATTGGATTTAATTAAAAGACTTAATAAAAAAGCATATAGCTTTACTTGTTCCTTGTTAAATATTACAAAAGATGACAATACATTTCCCAAAATTTGATGCACATAATTCTTTAAGCGTGCAATCCAATGCATCCCCGGGCACTTATGGCCTATTGCCTCCTGAAAAATTTGCTTTTAAAACGTCAACAGAAATGTTGGTGAATTCATATGTTTAAGTAATTAAATTATGCAGGACGCAGACCTTCTCCGTAAATACTACAACAATGAGGTTTACAAAACCAGTTACATTTTCACTAGCTCAAGAACTGAAGCTGACCAAACTTTCTTGCAATCTAAAAATATATATTGCAATTACGCATCCGGATGTTCTACCCAAAACATCCATAAATTCGACATGCTATAACGTTCGTTTCCTGGTATAGCTAGTCACCCGAACTGGGTGAGGTCATTTCCCAAATAGATCTATTAAATAACATTTCGCGCTAATGTGTAATTCTCAACTACTTCTATGCATTGACAGTTTATGACATGGGCTTAACTGGGTTATCGCAACTTTAGGCAAAAATGTAATCGTCCATTTATAAAACAAAAGCATGTTTCCTGCCCCATAATTATAAAATATTGATAATCGTTAATAAATGTGGGGCTATGAACTCACCTTGAGTTTGATAATCCAACTATCGCAGATAACACCGTCACGTAAAAGATCGAATGCAACCTAAATTATCATAGGTCGTATAAGTACCATGTACTTCGATTAACTAACATCATATACAGGTCTATGTTAGTCACATCATACTATCGTTCGGGCTATCATAATTTAAGAGGTCATGACATGACGTTCGAGGAGTTAGGACACTTTAAATCGTAAATCCAACAACTCGTCGATACGCCATCCGAAGAGGCCTCATTATGAAACTCCCTAGTAATATAGTACTTTGATAACCACATATAATTCTATATAGTTCAATCACCAACTAATGGTTTTGGTAAAATTACGTTTAATAAGTAAAAACGTTTATAATTATCGTTTTAGTAAAACTAGCATAACTTTTGCGTTTTAAGCCCGATTTTAACGTTTCTTATGCCCATCTTTTCGTATTAGGACGAGTTATCATAATTTGACATTTTCGATATTTTGACCCTCTGGTGAACAGTAACTTTTACTGTTCACATCAGACGTGACTTTTATTTAAATCGTATTTGTTGTCGTAAAACCCGTAAATGTCGTATTTTATTCGTTATAGCTCCGTTTTTAACGATTCTTTCGAGGACGTTCTCGTTATTGAAAATACTATCAATTTATAAGGTTTACAAAAATATAACTTTCTGTCATGAACAGTAATTTTTATAAAAATAGTTTTATAAAAGTATTAATTGTCGTAAACTCGCGAAATTCATAACTCGTTCGTTATTAATTGAAAAATTACGATTCTTATCATTTTGGAATCCTAAAAATATGTATTATTTGTTAAAAATACTAAACTAGCTGTTTGATATAAATTTTATAAAAGTTATTTTATAAACTCCGTTTAATTAACGTATAACTCGTTTTTAACGTAACTTTTTCGTTATTAACCCGTTTGACAAGTTTCTTACTTTTTCGGAATCGTCACGAGGCGTATTATTTTTATATAATGTCTAACCTACTGTATGAGGTTTTGGGGGGGGAAATTAAAAAAAAAAAAAACATGGGGTCCTATATTGCATGGTATACTTTTAATCATAAACTTTTCTTAAGTAAAACCTTTAAAACCCTAATTGATACCTAAACATGTTTATACTTATAAATATGTTTAATCATTCTTTTACATTCATTTTTTAATATTGATATATTTAAACCATATGACATAAGAATAAGTGATAAATTTCTAATCATTAGTGAAAACTCATTTTTATATTAATAAGTTCCTTAGTGGGATTTAGCCTAAATAACATATTACACATTAAATATATGATAATAAAAAGTATAAAGGATTAGGAAGACCTTAGGGAGATGTATGGATGAATTAAGTGCTAACCCGTGTTAGATTCAAAACCAATGCTTCAAGCTTATAAACCCTTTGATTTAGGTTTGAAACCCTAATCTTCCCTTTTCTTCTTTAATCCTTGTAAATGATGAACCAATGCTTGTAAACACCTTAGTGTGTCTTAGGATTGATGTGTTAAGGGTTGTATGGATTGTGTAAAAGTTTTGTATGGTTTGATTATGTGTGTTAATTTGGCCGTGGATTTTAGGAGAGAAAGAGTATGAAATTTTCTTAAGTAAAAGTGTAAGAAACTTTACTTGTATGAGCATGTATTTATAGGAAAGGAAACTAGATATTTGTAGTTAGCCAAGTTTGACCAAATGTCCAAGGGGGGGGGGGGTGGTATGCCGTGGGATAGGGGGGATAACAAGGAGGAAAACAAGGGCTTTAAATGCATATGTTTCTATGACTTATGGTTCCCCTAACTAGGAATCATCCCATGGAAACAAGGGATGTGTTCCTAGTTTAATTTCTTTTATAGTTTACTTGTAGTTGTTGTAATTAAAATGAAAGTGTAAGTAAACTTTGTATAATAAAAAGGTAAAGTGTAGTTTATTTTTTTATAAAAGTATACTTGTAATGTCTTTGCTGATTTGTACATATACATTTATATAGGACATGTATATGTATGCTCATATGCATAAAGTTTTATAAACTTTGATCGTTGTATAAAAACGTAGATATTTGTTGAAGCGTAGAATTATTTTTGTGGTTCCGGGTATGCCTAAATGCAATTTATCGCGAAACGTATACACCTTACGTATCCGATAAAAATAAAATGAACAAGGACCATAATTATTCTCAAAATAATTATTTAATACATCATTGATGTAAACGTTAAATTGTTTGATGCCCGTTTACATTGAGCGCTAATTTTTAACTTACGCGATTCAGCTTAACATTTATGATTTGAAGCAAATGCGTACAATACAAAAGGTACATTGTGGATTTATCGACGTCGTCAATGACTTGAAAAACACAGGGTGTTATAGACTTCCCCCGTTAAACGAGCCTTGTCCTCAAGGCTCATGATGCAGCACTTGACGACGGTGTGGTCTTGGTGAAGAGGTGTGGATATTTCTTCTTGAATTGGTCTTCACGCCCCCACGTGAACTCAGGACCTCTCTTGGAGTTCCATCGAACCTTGACTAATGGGATCCGGCTTCGCTTCAACCGTTTAACTTCACAGCCCACTATTTCTAATGGTTCCTCAACAAAATGAAGCTTGTCATCAAGATGAAGTCCATCCAACGGAACGGCTAATGGTTCGTCGGCATGACACTTTTTCAGATTAGATACATGAAACGTATTATGAACTCTGCTCAGCTCTTCAGGAAGCTCGAGCTTGTAAGCAACCTCTCCGACCTTTTCTAACACCTTGAAAGGTCCAACATACCTAGGGTTTAACTTCCCCCGTTTGCCAAAACGTACGACCCCTTTCCAAGGCGAAACTTTGAGCATAACTTTATCCCCGACTTGGAATTCCATTGGTTTACGCTTCAGATCGGCGTAACTCTTCTGTCGATCACGAGCGGCTTGCATCCTTTGCTTGATCTGGATGATTTTCTCAGTGGTCTCTTGAATTAGTTCTGGACCGAGTATTTGAGCTTCTCCAACTTCAGTCCAACAAACAGGTGAACGACACTTTCGACCATAAAGTGCTTCAAATGGTGCGGCCTTGATGCTAGCGTGATAGCTATTGTTATATGAAAACTCGACTAATGGCAAAAATGGTGTATCCCAAAACCCTTTCCAAGTCGATTCGCACAAGCAGCAGCCATATCCTTCGAGAGTTTAATGGTCCTCTGCTTTGTCCGTCTATTTGTGGGATGGTATACATGTACTATATCAATTAGTACCCAAAGCTGTTTTGAAGTAACCTATAGAAATTGGCATGCGAATTTGGGGTCATGATCACAAATTGATTGAAATAGGTATTCCATGTCTCGTGACACCTCCCTTTCAGTGTACTTATTCTTGCAAGTTTGTCCAAAGGATCAGTCTCTCTCATTGGTGTGAAGATCGCAAACTTAGTGAGCCGGTCAACGATCACCCAAATTGTGTCATAGCCTTGAGACGTCTTAGGAAGCTTTGTAACAAAATCCATGGTGATGTTGTCCCACTTCCATTCGGGTATTTTGGGTTGTACCAACAATCCTGATGGCCTTTGATGTTCGGCCTTGACCTTAGCACATGTCAAACATTTGCTAACATACGTGGCTATGTTGGCTTTCATGTTGGGCCACCAATATAGCTTCTTCAGGTCTTGGTACATTTTGTCGGAACCCGGATGAATAGAGTATTTTGATTTGTGGGACTCGTGCATGATCACAGTCCGCAAATTGCCATAACAAGGTAACCAGCTCCTGCCATTGAGGCACAGGGTTCCATCCGTACGTGGTTCCAACTTTTGTTCTCTAATCGCTTCTGGAAATTTAGCGTTTTCAATCAACATTCCCCCAACGTCTTCACTCTTAATGTTCTCTGGTTTTCGTGCTTCAGTCTGAGCATTTAAGATCTGTTTGGGAAGATCCAAGCTAATAGTCATGACTAAGGCTCGAACTCTTAACGGTGGTTCTCGTTCTTTCCTGCTCAACGCATCAGCAACGACATTTGCTTTCCTCGGGTGATAACGAATATCGCAATCGTAATCACTTAGCAACTCTAACCATCGGCGTTGCCTCATGTTCAACTCTTTTTGATCTAAAATGTGTTGCAAACTCTTGTGATCGGTGAACACCGTACACTTAGTTCCATATAAATAATGTCTCCAGATCTTGAGAGCGAACACCACTGCTCCAAGTTCCAAATCATGAGTTGTATAGTTCTTCTCATGAATCTTCAACTGGCGTGATGCATAAGAAATCACTTTTTCTCTCTGCATCAATACAGCGCCCAAACCCTTCTTTGAAGCATCGCAGTATGCGATGAAATCTTCGCTTCCTTCAGGTAATGCAAGGATTGGTGCACTGGACAACTTTTGCTTCAACAGTTGAAAAGCTGTTTCTTGTTTATCGCCCCAAACAAACTTGACCTTCTTTTTTAGTAAGCTTAGTCATGGGTTTTGCAATCTTTGAAAACCCTTCAATGAATCGTCGATAGTACCCAGCAAGACCTAATGCCTATAACGTGTCCTAAACGAGGTCTTGGGAATGTATTCTTCGCGAACTCTCAACTGATGGTAACCTGATCGTAAGTCAATTTTCGAGTAGACACTCGACCCTTGAAGTTGGTCGAACAAGTCATCAATTCTAGGAAGTGGATAATGGTTCTTTATCGTTAGCTTGTTCAGCTCACGATAATCGATGCACATACGGATCGATCCGTCTTTCTTCCTGAGAAACAAGACCGGGGCTCCCCAAGGTGAAGAGCTGGGTATTATAAATCCCTTGTCGGATAGTTCTTGAAGTTGTCCCGCCATTTCCTTTATTTCGGATGGTGCCAATCGATAAGGCGCCCGTGCTACAGGTGCGGCACCTAGTACCAAATTAATTTCAAATTCTACTTGTCGAGCTGGTGAAATACCCGGCAAGTCTTCAGGAAAAACTTCAGGAAAGTCTCTGATGATTGGCACGTCCTCAAGTCGCTTCTCTTCCAACTTGTCTTTGGCTTCCTTCGTGGTAATGTATGCCAGAAAGACATCACATCCCTTTGCCAAGTACTCTTGTGCTTTAGTGCACGATATGATATTTAGTCGGGATTCCTTCCTTTGATTGCTTCCATCACCTTGAAAAATTAACGTTTCTTTTCCGAAAGGAACTCGTACAATCTTCTCGTTGTAGATGATCACTCCATGATACTTTATCAACCAATCCATCCCAATAATGACATCAAAACTACCAAGTAGGACAGGCATCAAATCGATGTCGAAAAGATGATTCATGAAGTTTAGAGTACAACCTCGAATTATGGTAGTAACTCCTATGATTTTCCCATCGGCTAATTCTACGTCATAATGATTTTCTAATGTAGTGGGGGTAATGTTAATCAAGGCACTAAAGGTGTTAGATACAAAGCTCCTATCCGCACTAGTATCGAACAAAATTATAGCATAACGGTTGTTGAGAAGAAACGTACCCGTGATGACGTTAGAGTCTGGGCTAGCATCTCTTCCTCCCAAAGCATAAGCCCTTCCTTGAACTGGGCCATTCCCGTTGTTATTCCCATGGTTCTTCAGTTTTGGGCAATTTTTCTTGATGTGGACAGTGTTACCACATTCATAGCATGCCCCAGCCTTTTGATTTTTGTTATTGTTGTTGTTATTGTTGTTGTTGGTATTGACCTGACAATTAGTGGTAGTATGGCCATACCTCTTGCATTTTCCACACTTGGGTGCACATTGCCCAGTGTGGTGGTAGTTGCACTTGGTGCATAGAGGTAGGTCCCTAGTATAAACCTTCCTTTCACCAGGGCCAGTAGTGTACGCCCTAGCTACATTTTACTTCTTGTGGGGTTGTTGATTGTTTCTTGATGAATCATCAGCCTTTCTTTTGTTGTCATTTTGTCTTTCCAAATAAGTGCGTAGTTTCTGATCCATCAAGTCGTTGGACAACTCGATAGCAAAATCTAGAGTCTTAGGTCTTGCAGACATGACATTTCCATGAATGTTATCAGGAAGTCCACCGATATACTTGTCAATCTTTGCGGTTTCATCAGCAAGAAATTTGGTGCACATCAAGGCTGGTTCTTGAAAACGCTTAGTGTAAGCTGTAACATCGTTTCCCCTGACCTTAAGATTCCATAGTTCAATTTCGAGTTTCTTGATTTCACCATTTGGACAATATTTGTCCGTCAATTTCTTTTTGAAAGTCCCCCAAGTCATAGCATAGGCAGCATCATGACCTAAGGTTCTCACATGACCATTCCACCAGGTTAGTGCAACACCTAGCAGAGTGCAAGTAGCAAACTTCGCTTGATTTTCAATGGCACAACCACTAATGTGGAATACTGATTCCATCTTTTCGAGCCAGTGAGACAAGCCAACAACGCATTCAGTCCCCTTGAAGTTCAAGGGTTGGCATTTCATGAATTCGGGGTAGGAACAGACACGTGCAGGTTGCACAGGCCTTCTGATTCCTCCTCCTGAACTTTGGCTTCCGTCATCCTGAGTAGAGTTTCTTTGGATTGCCCGATCGATCATAGCTTGAATGGATTCTGGAGTTATGGCGTCGTTTGTTCCTTGTCTTGTTACAGGCATGATTCTAATAATCACAAGAATATAATGTACGTGAGATATAATCACAATGTCGTTACAAATAGATATGATAATAATAACTACACCACAACATAATGGAAAATGAATAAAATGAGATCAACCATAACATCATACATCAACATTTCATAACATAATGTCGAATCATATATGATTTGTTTGGATAAAAAATGACCACAAATGATCTCAGTACAAAAAATGAAAATACGTCCTAGAGTCTATTAGCTGGGAATTACCCATAAAGCTTAATAGACTATACAAGATATCTAGAAATGAAAATTACAACTAACAGCTACTACTGGCATCCTCCACCGTATCCATCCGAGCTCTAGCCTCTAGCACCTGGGTACGCATGATCTGTCTGACTGCATCATCCTCAGCTCTTTGGCGCTGCCACTCCATACGACTCATGTGAGTCTCCAGTGTCTCAAGTCATGCCAATAATTCCATTTTCCGAGCCTTGGAACTAAGGTAAGCCTGGCGTACCTCATGCAACTCTGTCTCGTAAGCAGTCCTCTGACCTCTCACTATATCAATCTCGAGTCTAATGTCTCTGCGGTCAGTCTGAGCTTAAGAAGCTGTGTATAGAAATCCTCACTCTCCTTCCTGCGAACATGTGCCTGGTAGCTGACCCTCAAGTTAACTTCCTCAATGAAAGTCATCATCCTATGCTTAGAAGCCTGTAAGGCTCTAACATAACCAACATCCTCTACTCTGTCAGCAGCTCAAGCAATAGTCCGGGCATCATGACCAGGACTACGAATCAAACCCTGTCCGGCCTCAACAGCATCAACAAAATCATACTGACCTCTAGGTTCTCTAGCAGCAACAACAATAGAACTCTCTGCTACATCACACCCAGGTGGGGGAGCAGTAAGTACAAATCTCCTTTGAGGTGGCATGTCCTCCTCAGGGATGTCATCTCTCATACGGATCATGGTTGCCCTATGACCTAATGGTGCCTGATCATAGGTAAGGTTGGTGGGTGGTATAGGTGTAGCAGCATGCTTAGCAATGCGTGCCTCCATGGATGCTGACATAGGTAGCTCAAGTCGGATAGTCTTTCGTGCCATATAGAGACGTGTTTGAGAAAAAGGGACCCTAGTCTGAGGTGATCTAGGTGTAGGTGCAGACTCATCAGACTCAAATGCCTTTGTATCCCCAGCTGAGGGAACAGGGTCAACAACAGGTACTACAGAAGAATCAGCCGGAGCGAGGTGTATAACACCCTGAGTTTTTAAGTCATTGACGATGTCGATAAATCTATTATGTATCTTTTGTATTGTACGCATTTGTTTTAAATCATAAACGTTAAGCTAAATAGTGTAGGCTAAAAATTAGCGTTCAATGTAAACGGGCATCAAACAATTAAATATTTACATCAAGCAAGGGTTAAGTAATTATTTTAAGGATAATTCCTAACTTTTTTCATGTTATTTTTATTCGTTGCGTAAAGTGATTTCGTTTCGCAATAAAATACGTTTAGGCATACCCGGAACCGCCAAAACTTTTCTACGCTTCAACAAATACCCACATTTATACCCAATACATAAAAGTTACAAAAATATATCATATATATCATATATATGCCGAAATTATTGCAATTTATACAAAGTAATATAAAGAAAAATCTTACCACTTGGCTTTGGTACTTCACTAGTTCATTAAACACACCCATACCTTGTTACTTTGACTCAAGACATGAAAACAAGAACCCTTGAAACCCTCAACTTGCTCTTGGACTTCTATTGCTTACTTTTTGACTAAGACCCCTCATATAATGCAAGTAACAAAAGAGAGATAACACATACATGCATAAACACTTAGTAAAAACTCAAAAACTTCTTCCTTGTGCTCTCTTATAGCCTACGGCTTGCAACCAACTCCCAACCAAATCTATAGCAATTTTCTACAACCCATACACACTTATACATATCCATCCTAAGATATTCTAAGGTATTTCCAAGCATTGGCTAAGCATTTTCAAGTATTAATCAAGTGAAAGGAAGCTAGGGCTTATTTAAGAAAACTAGGGTTTTCTTTGGTGCAAGCTTTGGATTTTTATCTAAACAAGGGTTTAGATTATATTGGTCATCATCATCCTACACCATAAGGTCATCTAGAACTCTTTATGATCTTTCATTTATCATTTTATGCATATGATAGTTCTATTGTAGTTTGAATCACCATTTAAGATTTTTAACATGTAAATGGAATTTTTACTTGCAATGGTCATTTTGTACACTAATATACATGTTGTGTTATTACTAATATCATGTTAATATGGATGAGAAAATATTGTACCATGTTATTTTGGTGTAAAAATGATTAACTACAAATTAGGGTTTATAATAGTTTCTTAATATGTTTCAAGTAAAAGAAATACAAGTGACATGTTAATATGGATTATGGACTTATAGTAATGTTATATGATCATTAAAATAAGGTTATAACAAGATGGGAAGACTTGTACACACATGGTTTTATGTAAAATGGATATATATAAAACTAGTGATTTATGGTTAGTTATGAAAGTTATGATTATAAAGTATTATGATGGACTTGTAAAGGTTGAACAAAAGGACAATATAAGAACTATGGACACAAATATATGTATGATATATCATATATAAAATATAAGACTTTTGGTGGATTACAAAAATGGTAAAGAATGGAAAATCATTTTGTTCTCATTGATATGTGCCTCGTGCTGCTTTAGATAAGCATACAGTTGATTATAGTTGGAGTCCCTCAAGCCTCTGTTGAGTTTCACTGCAGTTATAAATCTACCCCATTCCGGCAACATGTTATTAACAAACTTAGAATTCAACTGCATTCTGGACATGGTCATCTTGATGTTAGGCATGTCGTTGATGAGGTGGCAAACCGGACATAGTAATCATGAAATGTCCTCTCCTTTGAGCTGACGAAAGTGTTCGAAGTCATCATACAGTTGTGATTCACGATCTTTTTTTTGTTAATTCTGAACCTTCCAGGAGCATCTTCACATTATCCCATATGTCCTTTGCATCAGTGTAATGATTGATAAGAGAGTAAATGTCTTTTGGCAACCCTTACCGTAGGATGTTGTTTTGCCCAGAGAGATCAGCATTGTACCTATCCATATCTTCAGGTGACAGGTCAAATAGACACGAGTCCTTCTGGTACCTCGAAGTAAGGCCACCATCATCTCCTTCTGCAAGAGTTTCCCTAAATGTTCCCATCTGAAAAGGTCCTTCATCAATTGACTTCAAGATGTTTACCCCATTCTCTTTACCTCGACAATACAGTCAAATACGTTGTTGCCATGATGCAAAGTTAGTCCTATCAAGCATAGGTGGTCGGGTGTCGGAACCGGCACATTGGATGTCTTCTGAAAGATTAGCCTTTTTAATTATTGTTAAATGATAATTTGATTGAAACAATGATTATATGAATGATGTTAAAAGTGTTGATTGAATGGTTGGGTGATCATACAACAATATTTTGACAATCTGGAAGCTGAACTCTGAGAGTCTCGTACTAAAATTGCTAAACTTCAAAGAAAGCAATTGGGAAATAACAGCAAGATTGCTCTGGCTCGCTTTAGGATTGCTAATCTAGAACAAATCATCAAAGATATCCAGGCTCGTCACCAAGCAGATAAGGAAAGTCTTCTGAATGAAATCTATGAACACAAGAACAGCTAGGAAGGACCATCAGACTACTAGATTAGATACTAGTTATAGCCTTTGATAGAACCTAGCCACGGGATGTATGGTATAAATAACAACACTTGTCAAATTTTGACTATGTACAGTACAAAGGCAAGTCGTTCATGATATAATATAATGGTGATCCCGTTTCATATTCATCATGTGTCCTATATTTCATCTCCACCTTAATCATTATGAATCTTACCATGACCCCCAGAAAATAAACTAATAAGTTAGATGCTTGTTAGAATTCATATCAAATAAGTATCTATGATATCACTATTGTGACAATGTTTATTTTCAAACCTTACGCATTTTAAAGAAAGAATTATGATATCATACTTATTACGTGTTGTCTTATGTTGATAGAATGCCTCCCAAAAGGACGTCAACATCTGAAGCACCAGCCATGACTCTGGCTGCCATCAAGAAACTAGTTGCTGATAGTGTTTCCGCAGCTTTGGAAGCACAAGCCACTAACATGGAAAATACTTATAATACCACCAGACCAAGAGAAGCTCTTGTAGCAAGAAAGTGTAGCTACAAAGAGTTCATGAGCTGCCAACCTTTCAACTTCAAAGGTACGGAAGGCGCTGTTGGTCTTACCCGCTGGTTTGAGCGAACTAAATCAGTGTTTTCCCATAGCAACTGTACCGAAGACTACAAGGTGAAGTTTGCTACTGGTACTTTAACTGAAGAAGCTCTATCCTGGTGGAATTCTTTTGCCCAACCTATTGGGATAGAAGAAGCTTACAAGATTACCTAGGTTGAATTCAAGAAGCTTTTGATAAAGAAGTACTATCCCCGAACTGAGGTCCAAAAGATGGAAGACGAATTTTACCATCTGACTATGA
Source organism: Tanacetum coccineum (assembly GCA_026074375.1). Taxonomy (NCBI): domain Eukaryota; kingdom Viridiplantae; phylum Streptophyta; class Magnoliopsida; order Asterales; family Asteraceae; genus Tanacetum; species Tanacetum coccineum. The sequence goes on along the minus strand of BQNB010085475.1, from coordinate 9,741 downwards.
AAGGGAATGATCTCAAGACATATGTGAGAAGATTCCAGGAATTGGCAACCTTGTGTCCCACTATGGTGCCAGATTCTGAGAAAATGATGGAAGTTTTCATCGGGGGATTGCCTCGAAGTATTGAAGGGAATGTTACCGCCTCTAAACCTCAAACTCTAGAGGAAGCCATTAACATAGCCCAGAGGCTAATGGATCAGGTAACAAAGCACACTCCGGTGCAAGTATCAAGTGATCACAAACGAAAGTTTGACGACAGAAGAACTTTCAACAACAACAACTACCGCAACGATAATAACAACAACTACCGTAACACCAACACCAACAACCGCTACAATAATCACCAACCACAACAGAACAGAAGACAGGAAACCTTCAGGGCTTATGCTGCCACCCCAACTGAAAATAATGGATATACTGGAAACCGTCCCTTGTGTAAGAAATGCACTCTGCATCACACAGGACCTTGCACTGTTAAGTGTAATATTTGCAACAAGGTGGGCCATCTGACTAAGAACTGCAGAAACAAAGGGCCAGCCACTGGAAGTAATCTGCTACCAGTGACAGTTACTTGTCATGCATGTGGAGAGAAAGGGCATTATGCAAATCAGTGCCGAAAGACCACCAACAACAATGCCCAGGGAAGAGCCTACATGCTAAGGGATAGGAATGCTCATCAAAACCCGAACGTAGTCACGGGTATGTTCCTTCTAAACCAACATCTAGCTAGAGTATTATTTGATTCTGGAGCCGATAAAAGCTTCGTATCCATATCTCTTGCCTCTAAGCTAAATATTCCACCCATTACAATAGATACCTTTTACAATTGCAATGCAAAAGCAACCATCTTCCGTTCTCATTCTGACTGTGACCCAATAGCACTGCAAGCATCAACCAAAGGTGGGGAACAAGGTGGGGGCGGCGTGGTGAGCATTCCTGATGTGAACAAAAATACACGTCAATTTTTTAGGTCGTTTATTTATATTCGGACTCGCGAATAGTATTAATTATAAATTTTCATTTTTTTATGTTGAGATAGTGAACTCCAGAAACTACACTCCAACGACTGGTAAAACAGCGATGAGAATTAGGGTGATACTTACATTTGTAAATTACGCGAAAGAACACATAAAGAAAGAATTACAACGCATAAAAACGTTGTAGCAGTGCAAGAAGAACTTTTCTCGGCATTTCTACTAAAATAGCTAGTATTCTACTATAAAAAGCAGAAAAAAATCGACGTACTTATCATATTTACATTTTTAATAAAAATGGCATATTATAGGAAAATAATTTTAAATTACTGTCAATCGTTTTTTATTTTCTATTTTTTCGTTTTTTTCTTATTTCGGTTTTTTTAATATTTTTTTTTTTTTCCTTTCTTGTTTTTTTCCGTGTAATGCGCAAATGTGTTAATGAAATATTATTAATATAATTATTACTATATTTCTCTTGTAACCGTACGTTAATTTAAAATTTTCCCCACTCACTACTTCGCCTCCGCCAGAAAAGTAACCCCTAACCTCCCTCCCGCATTTTTGTGTAGAACTGCCCTATATTTTTATATTTTTATAACACTTTTGGTAAGGATTGTGTATCGTTTCTTTCACTCTGATCCCTCATTATCATTCCCCTTCCATCCTTCCACTTCGATAAGGATTCCTCCCCCTCCCCCCCCCTTTTACTCGCCTCCGCTTATCTCCCCAGTCCCCCCCGCCTTAACTAATCGTTATATTTACGTTGAAATGGATGGAAAATAACCCCGTTAGCTCTATGAAAAAATAAACCTAAACTACCACACCTATCTTTTACATACACTAATATATCTCGCATAGAAATGCTTGAACTGTAATAAAACTTACCACCCTACTCACATTAAGTTATGGAATTCACTCACTAAACTAGCACTACACTACCTTTTCTCATGAGTGGCTACTCCTAAAGAGTGCTTCATGACACCTATAGATCATGTTAGTCCAGACTCTATAATACAACTTGGCACTTTCACCTCTTAATCACATATAAAGGCTAATTTTGACCAACATAATACACACAACACAATGCCATAATTATCAACACAAAATCTGATCTTGCTATCTCCCCTTTCAACCTGTAACGCCACCAAACTACTGCAACACAAAAATTACCAATTTCCATAAAAATTAAGAACATAAATGTTATCAACTAGTAACTGAATACCTAGTATAAACAAAACCCTTTGTATTTTGGAGTTGTTTTGGAGGTGATTTAAAGAGGTTTTCAAAGAAGATTATATACAAGTTGGGGCTGAGATTATACAAGTTATTATAAAGTTTATTGGGTAAAGAAAATGGTGATCAAAAACTATTTTTGGTGAAGATCAAGTTGAAGATTGAAGCTTTGTTATTGTTTTGATAATTTGATCATTTTCTTCATATTTCTTGTGGTAAAATCTCATGAGTCTTATTTATGTTTTCTTTTGATTTTCAAATGTATATGTACATGTATAATATTTTATGATCAAGCAATGAAAATGATAATGCATGTGTAGATCTAGGTTAATTATAGCTAAAATGACCATTGAAATAAGTGAAATAATCATAGAAATTTGGGGCTGTAATGAACAGTAGGTTTGGTAATTTTCAACAGGTTTGAGGTTGGATTTTATTACATTAGGTTGTAGAAAATTCTCTTATGAACACTAGGCAAATTGGATGATTTCTAGAAAGTGAATATTGAGTGAGATATGATCAAAATACCAAAACTAGTGGATTCTGACCTTGCTGTACAGATGGTATAAAAAGTCATATTTACGAACTGAGTTGGTTAAAAAGTTAAAACTATGAGACCTAGATAAAATCATGTAGATTCTGAATCAATTGGATAGTCAACCAACTCCTTATGGTTTGTAAATGGCATCAAAAATGGTGAAAGTGAGATTTCAGTCCGAATTTGTAACTTGACCTTTATGTAGTAAATTGTTCATATGTATAAGTATACTTAAACTAAGTACAAAAATGGTTTTGGATCTGTAAAGTACACTTAAATATGAAGCTAAGGATATAAATATATCAATTATACCATTTACGGTTTATAAATTATGACTATTTTCGTAAACATAAAAGTATACAAAATTTACTACTACCCGAACACTATACTATGTAAAGCGATTTTTGTAACTAAAACCCGAGGTGGTAGGACCCACTTCTTGGGAGTTTTAAAATGCTAACATACTGATAATAAAAGTATCCCGACCTCGAGAACCCGAAATTTTATAACAAGAGTCATTTACAAGCTTAAATGGGCCATAAGGCCTTATTGGACCACTAGGCCCAATGAAACAAAATGGACTTATTGGACTTAGCTTTAGGCCCAATCCACATGGACCTTACTAATGGGATAGGACTTGGTATTTGAGTAATAGTATCAATATAATAACTTAATGGGCTTGCTTAATGGGCCTATTGGGCTTTTTGGACTAATTTGGACAATACTAGTAAAAATGGCAAATAAAAACAAGTTAAAAACCTAGAAAACTTTAAGTGTGATATAAATGTGTTGCAAGAGCATGATCATCATATGAACTACATGTATACATATACTTACTTAATTTATGAGTTTTCGTTAATTTTTATCGACTAGAAACCTAAGACCCGTTACAATTTGTATAGGTCTTGGTTGATTGACGCGCCTACTTCCGAAGTTTTTATTCATCGATATTCTCGTCCGACATCACTAAGTGAGTTCATTGCCTTGCATTTTCACACTTTAATTGTTTTACAAACCCGCGAGGGAGATAACATGCTTGTTTTTAAAATAGAACACAAGGGAGATTGTATGCTAGTTGCCTCGATTATTATTATAAGTTAGCTTAACTCGCTAGATAAAAGACCTGCGGAAATCATGAATTGTTAACTACCGGGAAATGGTAGACGCTTATACATGAAATAGTACTATTTGGAGGCTGCCACCTCCAATCCGTGACGACTGGCTATCGTCAAGTGTCGGGAATATGACACAACGGATGCGTTGTATAGAGAATAATATGCACTCATAGCGAGGGTGTATAGTAGGCATACCTTGTTGGGAACCCCAACATAATTAGATGGTAACGTTCAATGTCATGAGACTTATAAATAATCCCCCGATATAACTTTGTTTGGCCACATCGTTATATCCTGATGAATATTGAGAAATGATACTTGTGTTCGGAAATTTTATTGTTTATATATATAAACTCTATGGATTCACTCAACATTATTGTTGACGTTTTAGCATGTTTTATCTCAGGTCCTTGAAGGTAATTCGGCGATGGAGATTTTGGTTGTCGCTTATGGAAACCTAAATGTTTTGAAGGCCCATTAAATAAAAGTCATTCGAAGATGATTTGCAAAAATGTTGTATGAATTATGAAACAATTTGGGACCTATGATGTAAACTTTTATTTCGAATGAATGTATTTAAAAACGTCTCTTTTCGAGTCGTTTTCTATGCTTGAGTTGTTATATTATGACGTAGCACCCCAAATGACCCTTCCGCTGAGATATATGAAAATGGGGGTGTTACAGATTGGTATCAAGAGCTTAAGTTATAGAGAACAAAAGATTTTCAAAAAAAATGAACGAAAGGATTTTTGAAATCTTTTAACTATAACTGTGCAAGCGAAATCTCCGAATTACCGATGGACAAGAATGAGAAGGATTTATTTATCGATATATATATGGAAAAATATATATATGTTATAATATGAAATTTTCATTTATTTGAATATAAATGTTAATTATGTAATTATTTAATACTAATACGAGATATTTATACGACGCGGATTGTCATGGAGAACCCTAATCATCTTAACGAGCCGAACGAAGCTATTCCCGAAGTGAACCCAGTTGTTCCCGAGCCGAACCAAGTTGTGGATATCCATGATCCCAATGAAATGGTTGACATTCCCGACGATATTGATTTGGTTGATTATGACGAAGAAGATCCTGAAGAAGATCCTGAAGAGGAACCCGAGGAAGATGTTGAGATTGAGCTCGAGGATGATGCTGAGTTGATATTTCCTTATGAGGTGGAGGGTGACAAAACCCCGCCACCTAGAGATGTGTCATCTGATTCTGTGTCATCTGATTCTGAGTCAAAGGACGAGGAGGTCGATGTTGTACCCGAGGCTACGGCTGGGACTATTACCCAAAAGCCTTATGCTATTCGCGACTTTCCGAGGGGCTTATTTGAGGTAGGAGAGTCCCTCTTCATGCTCGTTGACTCATCTCCATTTTGAAGGATTAGCAACCGTGGGCCCTGAAGGCTGATTTGGAGGCATCACGTGCACAAAGCTAGAGTCATGGAGGCGAGTTTGGGTACATGTCAACTGAGGATTGCTCTTCTCAAGTCCAAGAATAAAATCGGGGAGAAAGAAAGGGAGATACTTAATCATGATTTAGAGAATGTCGAGCGTGCTTTGGGTAATGTTCTCGAGAGGATGTCGGTATTAGAGAGTGGGGAGAATGCCACATTGAAGAAAAGGTTGGCTGAGACTAAGACTAAGTTAGAGTGGGCTCGTATGGAGCGTGATATTGCTGAGAGGAGGTTGCATGAGTCCCGAGTGTGGAATAAGATGTTCTACTAGGATATGGTTCATATTGGGGCTATTCTGAAGTCGCCATCTGATGATGAAGATACTGAGCGTCTGAGAAAGAAATCGAAGAGATCTACTTCTGATGGGACCGAAGGACCTTCCGAGCCACATGGACCACCTAGTTTATCATTAGTAGTATCTTTTGTAAATCACTAACTAAACTGCGATGTCAGTTATTAAACTATCTTTTTTAAGTTTGGTGATAGCATTAGAAAGTGCCATGTAATGTGTGACGATACAGCTTTGTACTCGGTTTGTGGATTAATGAAATGACTATCTTTTTGAATCCTAAATTCTACGTGTGTCGTTGTTATCTTGCTTTTCTCTGTTTCTTTTTACTGTTCCTATAAATTTTTGATGCAATAATTGAATTAATACTCATATGATTTGAATTATGTTTGTAAATTCTTTTCTATCGTAATCTCAATCGCCATCGATATCATGGATCTCATGACGATTTTGTCTAAACTCTTTTCCTATCAGATTGTAATCGTTCCACCCATTCATTTTGTGAACCACTCTTGACTACTCTCATGCAAACCACTTATTGTTTTATAAGTTAATATAATATCACTAGAGAAAGATTAAATTTCCAATCATTATTACGAGTATTTTTAATTGAGACTTATAAATAGTCGTTATCACAATAAAGTTGTTTATTAAACATCTTGTAAATTAAATTACTTTCATACTATGAATGGTCCTGTAAAATCATTTTTGATTTTCCATCTTATAATAGCATGGTTAATACATTTAAATATAAAACACTAGTTGACACAGAACTGAGCATTGTCATGTATATTCCTAAAATTAACTATAGACGTGCACCCTACGTATAATTTAGAAGGGGTCATGCAAGGCTGAATAGTAGTCACCGTAAGATTTTGAAAAGGTCAACTTTTAACCGTAATTCCGAAAAAAAATTTGGCTTGCAAGTATTACAAGTTAGGGACATCTACATATGTGCCCTTATCCTTTTCCCAATCGAATTAACCATCTGTGGATGCGGTCTTACTTGACAATTGATATCTACTCTTATTTCCTTTCTTTTCATCATGAAATTCTTTGGGACATTTATCCAAATTATCGACTACTGATACCCGACTTGAAGTTTTGACATTTCTATCCTTTCTTTTCGACTAATCCTCCTTTGAGTAACATGGGTAATGATCAGAGATGCCTTCGGATGTGAATAACGAATTATGAAAGTATAGGGTTTATGCATACCCATCATGGTATCGTCTCCTTATTGACTCGAAAATTAGCCTGTGTGAAATCACGCGTTGAATTCCCGCTCTTCCATTGCTAATCTATCTCTTGATTCATTGATTCGAGAAAGTTTGTGAGTTTATTCCAAGCTCAATAAACAGAAGGAATTGAAGGAGAAAGCTCTTGGTAGGACGTTTCCTGTTATTCGAGACTCTCCCGAGGTATTTCCCAAAGAATTACTTGGACTTCCGCCACCAAGGCAAGTTGAAGTCCGTATTGATCTTATTCCCGATGCTGCACCGGTGGCCCGTGCGCCATATCGTTTAGCACCATCCGAAATGAAGGAGTTGTCCAAGCAAATGCAAGAGTTGTTGGAGAAAGGTTTTATTCGACCGAGCTCGTCACCGTGGGGAGCTCCGGTATTGTTTGTAAAGAAGAAGGATGGATCGTTTCGAATATGCATTGGTTACCGAGAACTGAATAAGTTGACGATCAAGAATTGGTATCCATTACCGAGGATTAATGACTTATTTGATCAGCTGCAAGGTTCTAGTGCTTATTCGAAGATTGATTTACGGTCTAGTTATCATCAACTTCATATCCGCGAGGAAGACATTCCAATTACAGCATTTAGAACTCGTTATGGACATTATGAGTTTCAAGTAATGCCTTTTGGACTGACCAATACAACTGCAGTAATTTTTGGGTTTGGCAGGCTATTATCGAAGGTTTATTAAGGAGTTTTCTCTAATATCCAAACCATTAACTCCTGTTTATGTTTCAACAATCATGCTCTTAATTAACTGATAAAGATTTGAATAGTAGACTACTATAATATAAACAGTAGTCAAACATAATGGGTAAAGACCCGTTGGGCTAGGGTTTTTAGCAGGATCACCACTGCTTTGATTCCTTCCTAAGAGATAGATTATAATTAAACTAACGAGCTTTATGCGGATGCGTTAATTGTACAAGGATTAATCGTGTCCTAGGTCTAGGATTATGTCCCGCTAAGTCTTAAGAATGATTATGCCACTTCAAGATAATAAAATCATTGCACTAAAACAAACAAACCGACATTGATTTGGATTAAAATATGGCTAATAACAGTTTCTATCATTTGGCATGTAACCGCTTTTCTATACTTCTGATATTCCTTCTTTTGTGTTTATTAGTATTGAATTGATATTGTTTCCACCAAAAAACCTGTGCCAGTCTCTCCAGCCGAAAAAACCCCTCATATCAAGACAAATATATAGCATAGGTATTAACCAGTAATTTTAGAACGAATTAAAATACTAATAGAATATAGGATAATGGTTCTACTCTTATGTGTCGACACCCACTTACCCATACCGCGAACTCCATCTTGACCCGGTACACTGCTTGTTAAAGTGTTGTTTTAGGTTTGTCGGTTAAATATAAATTTAAAACTTGATAATCAAATAATTGATCGTACACGACAGCACATCAGTAACATAAATTAAGCAAGTACGAAGATCAAGGACAAGGTTACGGCGTAACACCATATCTAATTACGCCGTAAACAAATATTTAGAAAGAAATCTTGCCCAAGAGAGGGTTACATCGTAACACCCCTTATGGTCACGCCGTAACTATAAAGATCTACAAATATAGAATGAAGATCACGTACATATGGAAGTTATTTGAAGGTTACAGCGTAACACAATATCTGGTTACGCCGTAACAATTGCTTAAATATGGAATGCCGTGTAAGAAGGTTCCGCGTAACAGACACCTTTATCATTACGCCGTACTAGGTTTTCGATACGTATAAAAAGATGCCTCATTAAGCTATTTCCGACATCCACTTCCCCACAGCCAATTGGAGAGGCGACAAAGGCTTCCAACCTTCGAAGAATTCCACCTGGAGTCCAAGGGAGATCACATTAAACTTACTTTTTGTATTTAATCGTTCAAATACGACTACTATAAGAATTATGAGTTTTCAATATATGGTTTCTTCTGTTTCTTGCTGTGTTTCTGTCACCATGAGCAGCTAAGCACTTAAAGTGCTAGCCTAGTTATGAATTTACTGTTGTTATGATTGTTTCCTGTTAGATTATGGTTTCATTAGATATTCGTTGACTATCGTGTAACCCTGAGTTTTGGTAGTACGGGTGGTTTAGACCTAGCTTGCCCCATAATTAGATTACCTAGTCAATATGGGATCCAATGGGTACTAGGGAGGATCATTAACTCCTTGCTTGGTGTAAGAACTAACCGGTCACCGCACTTATCGCCCAAATACTTAAAAAGCACAGGAACTCTTTTAAAGGGGGTTAATAACCTGCATAGGTTATTAGATAATTTTTGGGAATAGTTGGGATCAATCACTGCAACCTGGATAACCTACCTCCCGGATGATTTGGGACTGATTCAGAATCGCAGGAAGTATAGGATAGACTAAATATGCACATTCAGGTCTATCGAATTTAGAAACCACTAATGAGACCATAGTTTAACATTGCATAGGAAAGTGTTTTCATAACAATAGTAATGAAGTAACTAGGCTAGCATGTTTTCTCTCTTGATATCTCCTATCCATTTAATTTCAGTATTTTATTTTATTGTTATTTTTAATTCATTTCAAATCTATTCAAAAACCATTTTTAAACGTGACATTTCAAATTAAAACTAATTAAAACTTAGCTCTTGGGACGACCTCAGATTTACCACTCTGTACTACCCATGACCGGGTTCTCTGCCCGTTAGTGCGTTGTCAGGTAGATCAAGTTTTATAAATATAAAACTTGATAAAAAATATATTTCAAAAGAAAATAAGCATCAAGTTTTTAGCGTCGTTGTCGGGGAGCTAAAATTTAGTAATAATTTGAATTTCTGTAATTATGTCTTTTCTCACCTCAATCTATTCTCTAGGAAACATAATGGATGGG
>BQNB010085474.1:1745-24855 GCA_026074375.1 Tanacetum coccineum | reverse complement strand
ATATTGTTCAATGTGAATTTGATCTATTCTAGTGAGAAATCCACAGAGAATGAATTAACACTATATTCATGGATTCTCTCTTTCTTTACTTTTTAAAAAAATGCAAACCTTTGAATGAGAATCAAAAATCAATCTTTGGTTTCCATTCTCATACATACACTGAATCGCAAAGAATGGAAATGAAGTAAAGAATGGAATCGTAAAAAAGAGAATAGGTCCCAAGAAAGAGGATAGATTCATATGTTTGATACCCATTACAGAATAAATGCGAGGAATATCATGTTTTTTAAAAATTTGTACTTTGTAAAATCTTAAATTTTAAAAATAAATAAATCTTTTTTCGTACTTTTTATATTTAAAATAATATTTTTCGTAAAAAATTTAAAATTTTTTTATAAAGATTTTAACAAGCTGGAGCTTGTAGATAAGCTCTTTAGAGCATTTATAAGTCCTTGTTTGAGCAAAGGACAAGGTACAATCTCTTTTACTCTTTAAGCTTAATTTCTACTTCAGCTTATTAAACTACTTATTTTGTGCTTATTATTGTTGAAATGTGCTTAAACTGTCTTATAGTAGCTTATTATTTCTAGTTCATAGCTTAGATTTAGTTTAATCTTAGTTTTGCATCAAACTGCTCATTTAGTAGTCAAAATAGCTTATTAGTGTAGCTTGTTATTTAGTGCTTATTTCTATAAGGCATTTGCTTATTAGTCCTTATTATTATTAGATCTTAATTTGTTTTCAGCATTTAAGGCATTATAAGATATGTTTTAGCTTTTAAATGAAAATTCAAGAGTTAAAGGGGTGTTTGGGTTAAGCATTTTTTTTAACATAAGAAATTGTGTTAATGTTATTTTTATTAATCATACTGGTTTTTGTAAGCTTTTATCAAATCTAAATGCTAGTTTTCAGAAGCTTTAAATAGGTTTTGCCAAGTTTTCATGTTTTTCTTATCAAAAATCCTAGTCTGCCAGTTTTAAGGTTTTTAAAACAGCTTATTTGTTTTAATTGATTAAAGTCCTACTTGAGTTGTGTTTATTGTGTCAAAATTGGTTTAATATGCATCAATGCACATCTGTTTTGAGTTTCTTAACTTTGGAAAAGCCTTTAGTGAATTTTTGGTCAAAAACAGTCAAGTAGGAGTAGTATTTGGTTTGTTCTTAGAAAGCCTAAGTATGCAGATCATTTGAGGTCATAACACAACTTAATTTAGGTAAATCTTTGTTGCATTTAGCTTATTATAGTCTAGTGATAATCTGTTTCAAGTTTCCATTTAGTTAAAATAGCTTTTGAGTCTTAAATTTTAAGCTTAAATTAGTCATTAATTTTCAAAAAGCCAAAAATAGTAGTGTAGACTGTCATTTCATTTTATCTTTTCTAGCTTATTTACTTAGGTAATTTGCTTAATTTCAGCTTATTTGAATCATTTGAGTTCAGTTCTAAATCTGTTTTTAGTTTATAGCTTATTTTCATTGCTTATTAGTTCTAATCTTTAGCTTAAAGTAGTGGTTTTTGTCCTTAAAAACCTCTTTTAACTACCACTGTCTTAATTCTCTTAACTAGTTATTTTCAGCTTATCTTATTGCTTATTTCTAGTCAATAGTGCTTGTTAAGTATAGGACTAGGTCTGTTTTTAGCTTTTTGGTTTTCTATGTGCTTACTGAGTTCAAAAATAATCCAAACAGTCCTAGCTTTATGTCTAGTTTTAACTAAATCTTAAATAAGCCAAACTGTGATTTTAAATTGTCTTTTTCAAGCTTAATATTAAGTTTTGGTAAAAAGTCTTTTATTAAAAGTTCTTATTTTTGCTTATTCTATAATTGTTTCAAAATGAAAAAATAAAATAAAAATGTTTTCACGAAAAGGTAGGTCACGGGACTCGAACTTATGACCTCCCCACACAACACACACACCTTAACCGTTGCGCCCTTGGGACTTTTTCATTAACCCTTTGCACTATTAATTTCTTATACTTTCTTTAGTTTTTAGCTTATTCGGCTTATCTCAATTTTCACAACTTATTGGCCTTAGCTTTTTCATACGTTTTTCTTTGTAAACCTTTAGAATAGTGTCTAGTATTTTTAGTAATTTTCTTAAAATTTTAGAATTAAGTCTAGTATTTTTAATCTAATTTTTAGTATTATTTAGTTTAAAAATAGTTTTAATTATTTTAAAAATTCAAAAAAAATATTTTTCTGTTATTAAAAATTAGTTTAATACATTTTAAGTTTATAAATTTGCATTTTGAGTTTTTAGAGCTTTAATTTGTCAATTTTAGTTAATTACTTAGTTTATTTTAGTTATTAATAAGTTTTTAATTGTTTAAAATGTCGTTAGATTTTTAAGTTGTCTTAATTTCTAGATTAGTGTGCCTTTATGTGCTTTTCCTTTGCGTTTTTAGATTTAGAATCCAAAATCCAAAATATTGAAGCATTGCAATTTTGATCTTAAGTCCGCGGGCGATCACCGGAAAGTTCAAATGAATGAATTAAATGAACTCCGGGATCAAGCCTATAAGAACTCTTTAATCTACAAAGAGAAAACGAAGAAGATTCATGACTCCAAGATTAAGAACCGCGTTTTCAACGTTGGTGATCGAGTTCTTCTCTTTAATTCCCGATTAAAGATTTTCTCGGGCAAGCTCAAAACCCGTTGGACCAGACCGTTCACCGTTACTCAAGTTTTCCCTTTTGGTACCGTTGAGTTGTCTCAAACCGACAAACCAAACTTTAAGGTGAATGGTCATAGACTCAAACACTATTTTGGAGGGGACATACCACCTATGGTTGTCCTAGATCTCTAAACTTTTCCCATGGACCACTAAATTCGGGGTCAAGTCAGGCTCGTGACTCGGTTAACAAAAACAAGCGCTTCTCGGGAGGCAACCCGTGTTTCTATCTTCTTTTTCTATTTTCTAATAAGTGTGACGTAAGGAGGCTCGCCTCTTCCTTTCTCGTGTTTCGTGGCTTGTGTTTTATGTTCAGGATCGCCCCGGATTATGAAGACTCTCGTGCTCGTGGTTTTATCCATCGTTCACTCAAGCTTCAATCCTTAGCATGCTTATATATGGGAATCCGATATCCTAGATCTATTTGACTAACGTTTATCTATTAGCATAATTAATAAACGACTTTAGATTTACGTAGAGACCCTTTTATATTAGGAGTATGCATTGATTTTAGTATGGAGGGATCTTTCGATTTATCTTACGTGCATATTGACCTGTCTTCACTAAACTGTTTTTCCGACCAAAAATACCAAAATATGTGATTTTATGCCAAAATTAAAAAATAAAAATAAAAATAAAATAAGTGTTTTGACATGTAGTTTTGTCTTTTTGAGAATAAATTTTGACTTGATCGAGCATGTTGCGCTCGTAGCATGCCCACTTAACGATATTATATATTTTTAAAGCTTTTGCAATCCCCTGTTTATACAAGAACACTTAAAACGCGAATTCTAGCTTGAAAAAGCCAAGAGTTTGCAAGTTTCCATCATAGACTTTAAATATTCAAAGCTTGTTTTTATTAGACTAAGCATTTTTGAATTTTTAAAGATTTTAAATTTGCGAAGAACGAGAAATGATAGAGTTGAATATATGGGGTGAGTTGGACAAATGCAAGAGAGGAGTATTGGGATCTCTTTACAGAGCTCATAAAAAAGAGGTAATTGTGGCTTTTTGCTCCCATCAGCTTAATAAACGTTATATAATTGTTGAATAAATAAAAGTTGCAGTATGAGTTTTGTTTGCGATTCTTATTTAGATCCTTCGTAAGATTCCTTCTGGTGAAATAAGTTACAGACATCGAGGTTTGTAAGTTGTGTGGAAATAGGTTACCAAGGATTCATGACGGCTTCGCTAAGCCAGTTGTCCTAGGTAGTTAAAAGACCACAAGACTTGAAATTTGGCTAATAATAATAACAATTATGTAATAAACTGAAGCCGAAATAAGACTTCTGGATCATGGTCGGCTCGCATACCGATGTGACAAACTGTGGGCTGATAAAAGTTTACTGTCTCTGGTCGGTTCGCTACTGATGTGACAGTCTTCAAAAGAAGGCCAATAGTAAGAATAAAAATCCGAGACTAATAAAAAGTTTGCTGCATCAGGTCGGTTTTCGCTGCCGATATTGCAAGCCTTCACGAAAGGTCGAGGATCCCCTAGTCGAAATAAGAGCGCCTAGACCCATGGGTTGAACTCGCATACCGATGTGGCAGTTGTTATTTTAAAGAAAAGAAGGACCGGGGGGAGGGGTTAATAATGTTGCTATAATATACTAATAAGAAAGTCACACAGAAATTGACTCCCCGTGTTTAATCTAAATAAAGCTTTCATCCTGGACTCGTAGTTGAGTTGTTCTCGGATGAAGTAAAAAAGTATAACCCCTAAATCATGGCAAAAATTAGAACCTTAATGTGACCTTATTCTCACCATATCATACTTAGGAAAGGAGTCAAACTAATGTGTGGTCTAAACCAGGGTTTTCTTTATATGAATAAGGCCATAATTATTTTCACAATAATAATAATAAAAATCCTTTTAGAGGATTTAGGAATAAAAGGGAGCAGAAAGTTAGCTAGCATACACAATTAGCATTTATGATAGTGTGATCACACACCTTAACTTGTATTTAACAAATGATTTCGTTTTTAAGCTTGGTTTGGCGGATGAATAATTAAGGACGATGAAATTTATCCTTTTAGTGTTTTCCTTGTTCCGTGAACCTTAAAAGTTGACAAATGTATGCAAATAAAAAATGGTAACACACCCGGCTCAAAACTATCTCGATTTCATAACTCCTATGTAAGAATGAACTCTTTCAGCACACAGAGAGAGCACCACATCGACTCCACAAAACCTCATAATTTCACCCTTCTTCTACTCTATTTGCAGCTATTAACGAAATCAACCCCTACACAGCTCCTTGAGCGACCCCCATCACACCCCAATTGCGCACACTGCCCCAGACCACACCAAAGACCAACCACATACGCCGCAACAAAGCTACCAAACGGACCGGACCTTTTGAACATACACGTGCTTACTCTCTCTCACTACCTCTTTTCACACACACACAATTTGAGAGGCCCCAAAAAAAGACCAATAATGATACCACAATGAGAATCACACACACACACACACATATCTATCGGGGTATCTTATCGTTTGTAAAGTGTGATGTGGTGTGCAACACGGCAGGTAAGCAATAATCACAACAAAACACACACACACACACACACAAGACACCTAGACACACAGACTAGAGGAGTGCGCGCGTGAAATCTACAACACACAGAAGACTTACGGCATTTTTAAAATGGGCTCCACATACCTTTTCATGGGCTGGGTCAGCCCATTAATATTTGAAGTATATTAAACCTTAGCCTAAACATAAACCCTTAATCAAAAGTCCAATATCTAAAACAAATCCAATCCAAATCCTTTATCCTGTTCTGGCCCAAGGCAAAGCCCAAACCCATCTGTCTAATTCAAATGTGTTATAAAAACACGGTCAAAATATTACAGTGCATTCATATCCTTTCCCTCACTAGTCATACGAGAACGAGATAAGTTACGCAGGGTAAAAATCCACTCTCCCCACACACTCCTAAGTCTCTAGAAGGATTGCTGACACTCTCTGACACTTAGTAAGCCATGTTGGCAATCCCAGGCACTCTGATTGGTTGAAGATACGTGGAGGAAGATCAAGGGCTCTAAATTAATGATTAAAAGTTTGTTGAAGATCAAGGGCTATGAATGGATGAAAGGAACGCTCCTGAAGACCTAGAATCTTTTGCTTATCAATATAAATAGAGGGGCTTAGTCACTCAGTGAATCATCTAGCTTTTAGTAGTGTTAGTGTAGCTTTTTAATAGCTTATTAGTGTAACACGCGTGCGAGAGCGATGCGCATACATCTTTTATTAGAAATAGTCCTTGTTGAACATCCTAACTCTCTTGTAAACCTTCTTCACACGATATTAATGCGCGCGCGTCCAAATTTCATTTAGCAGCGCGAGCGTCTGCTTTTTACTCTCTCTCTATCTAACGAGAAAAAATTCGAATTTACTCTTAAGTCAACTCCTTCTGGACATTGTAAATTTTTTAGATATAAGCTTCATACACAGGATCATTAACACACACACTAGATTCAACGCGTTCATACTCATCATTTACATAGAGCTTCTATTCAGTTGAGGCTTTCTAATTTGGCGGGCAGAGGAGGCGGGGTGGGGGGAGAGTAGGGGAGGGGGCGCTGGTTGGACGAGCTCCCCCTAAAGCCTAGCTCTCTCTCAAAAGAAGTACACACACAATATCATCTATCGTGGATGATAGGCGAGACACACACATGAATGGGTTCCTAATGCCCGGTTTTACCGCAGCGATGTGAGCCGTTAACAATAAAGCGACCGTGCAGCCTTGCATGATGTTAGACTAGAGAGAGTGCGAGCGCTGAGATGTCTACCACCGAGATAATGAGGATGTACGCCACCGTTACGCACCCGTACACTTTACTTACTCTACCACACACTTTTTCAAGCTAGACAAACTTAGTTTGCCTTTTCATTACCTTTATTACCAGATTTAGTCTCAGTAGCACTCGTGAAGCTCTAAATGAGAGACACCATTGTATATCATCACAGAATTCTAGTTCTATCTCTCTATATCTTAGGGAGTGGCTCGTTATTTGTGTGCGTGATGATCACACGACAGCTCTGACTGGGGTTACACATCTATCTAGACACGGGAGGTGGCGCGAGAGATGTGACAGGTGCAGAGTGTGGTTCTGGTATTGGAGTGAGCGCGAGATTAGATGACAGGTGAGAGAGTGAGTCGTATTCTATAAACACACACACACACACACACTGCTTTATCGGCCGTGTCTATGTATCTGTCTGAAAATGCTTTTTCTAGCTTTGAGAGTGTGGGTTTGTGTGCGGGAGGTGTGTCTCCATAAACTTTGTAGAGGGTTGTGAGAAAAATGGGCACAACTATAAGTGGCATAGGGGTCTAGTGAGAGAGTATCTTGGGGGGGGGATTTGTTATTTGTGTGCAGTAATATGGGTTTGGGTAACGAAACAATTGTTGCTGTAGCTCTATTTGTGATAATATAATTTGTCACAATATCACTCACTTGCATGACAACCAGACATAGGGGAGTGGGACCTCTCTATATCTATATAGGGTGTCAGATGCGCTATCGTTTGGTAGGAACTGGATGTGGTGTCTTTCACTACAATCAGCGAAGTCGGCGACAGTACTACTATCGGCACAGGTGGTGGTCGGTTTGAGGGGGTTCTCATGACGTGGGGGCACGTGAGTGTGTCGACTATGTGACATTATCTCTCTATGATGTTGATAGCGTCGAGTAGACTTAACTGGAAATAGACACGCACTCTATGGCGAGTGAGAGAGAGTGTAGCTCATGGTATAGGGGGGGGGGTTTTGGGAGGGAGGGTTGGGGGGGGGTACACAGATTGGTGGTGGTTGAGATTGTGGAGTTAGTGGATTGATTGTGTGTGAGTATCTGTCTAAAGACACACACACTGGGTGCAGTGAGGATGTATTTTGAGGATATTTGTGTATCTATAGCGTTCACACGTCAACGAGGTATATGGTGATCTCATCTCTATATATGATCTGAGGGGCGAGAGATGATTGGCACACACACACACACATGTGTGAGATGACAAGTAACACAAAACACGGAGTGATTGCAAGTGTGGACACATAGCTTGTATGTGATGATAATGCTGCGGTATGTGAGATAGCGATGTATTGAGAGAGAGTCTCTGAGAGATTTACTCTTATAGCGCTCTCGCGATGTGTGAGAGACTGGGACTCTGTGTTGAGTATTCAACACGCACACACACACACACGGGGTGAGATGTGATAGTTCTCATACATACACACATCATCGCAGGGAGGTGGTTGTGGACGAGATACTATATCTACTAGAAGTCTGACAGAGACAAGACGTCGTGCGGCGGTATACGAGAGGGCGATAGTAGAGACAAATATAGCTGAGCGTATCTAAGGTGATGGAGTCTTTTCTATCTATCACATGAGCGTTGGTAATTTTTTGGGGGGGTTTTTGAGGTTTGGGGGGTGTTTTAAACTCTGTACACTCAGAGGCGATAAGAGGAGAGCTTGAGTGTAGTAACATATATTGGTATGGAGCAGTATCTTTTAAAGAGTAGGTTGGGGCGTGGAAGATTCAGGCGAGAGGTATACGGCTGACACAGCATATAAGGTCGCAGGTACAATTGATGTGGGTGTACATCGTATATATTTGTACAATTAAGCAAATACACAAGAAAATTTTTTTAAATACAAAACTACACAAATATATTGGGAGAGTGAAGTCTCTATCCAAATTAAAATAAAAATTATCACAGCATACACTTAATATTAACTAATATTTAGTATTAGAAATATTATCACACAAAATTATATATTATTTTAGGTTCATTTGGAGTGTGTAAAGAAAAAATACTCAATGTAGTGAGGGTGGGGTTGTGTTTATAGGGGGGTGGGTGTGTTTGGAATATCTTTCTATATTTTTTTATATGAGTATGAGTATATTAGTGAAGATAGATAATTCATCTTGGGTTCGACAAATGTGTGGAACTCAATTATTCTAGACATCATTAATGGATAAGTAAAGGTGGATAGAAGACTAATGACACATATATATTAAAAACACTAATATAAACATATAAGTGGTCTATATCCTTTGTGTATAATGAGTGGTATAGAGATTATTTGAAGACTTAATTTTAATGTTTGGTATGAGTCGTTATCCTAATTTAGAATGTTTTTCTAATATAGTAGATAAGTGATTTGATAGGTGGGGGGGGGGGGGGGGGGGGGATTAGTATAGTGAGATAGAGTGAGTAGGGTGGGGGGGTGGTGGGGGTATTTTTGATGAGATTGAGATGATGATTAAAGTAGATATCCTGGGGGGGGGAGGGGGGTGGAGGGTTGTGTTTGTTTTTAAGATAGTTTGAGGGTGGTGTGGGTGAGAGAGGTATCACATTTCCCTAGGCTATTATGTGAGATATGTTGATTAATCACATACTACCAAAATGTAAATTGAAAATATGATTTTTGTTAAAAGTATTATATTTAAATAAATAATATGAAAAAATGTAAAAAGGAACAAACACATACACTTATCATAGTGAGAGTTATATACATATAATTCAACTGGAATAAAAAAAAAGTTGAGATTTATTTATTGAATTATATTAGTTTAGGTACGGATAATGAATGATATTTAGATATAGATATGTCCAAAAAACTTAACATATGAGCATAAAAATTTAATTAATATATTAATATAAGATAAAAACAAAGATTAATATATATTTGGTTGAATTATTATTTTGTATAATTAATGGTGGGGTTCTATGTTTATGGAGAGAATGTGTGAGTGTGAGAGTAAAGTATTTAGAAACCTTAAAGGATATTTAGTGTAATCATTACGTAGATTTAGTTAGTAACATAATACTTTAGTAAGAGTATGAGCAGAACAGTAAGAGCGTAATAAGTTGTGGTTTTATTAGATAATATTTATAAGAGGAATTATACGTGAGAGAGAAGACTAAGAGAGAGAGTAGTATAATTTCCATGAGTTAATCAACGTTAAGAGTAAATGTTTGTGATAGAGAAGATGAAACTCAATTGCACTATATATTTATGTAATTAGAGAAGTAAAATATCGGATCGTGTTTTAAGGAGTAATTATTATGTCTTTATTTAAATTAAAGGAAGACTGAGCTTTCAATTTAAATATATACATATTTATGAGAGAGAAGAAAGACCACAACCATATAGTTTATATTTAATACTGATAGTAGAGAGAAGGCAGAATCCATAGAGAGATAAATAGGTTCTAATAGTATGAGTGTGTAGTGAGTTGATATTAGGAAGAATGTGGGTTTGGGGGTGGGGTATGCTCACCTAGGGGTATATGTAGCGAATGATTGGATATATTAATAGATAATATGAGTAGAGAGAAGCTGATAATGTTGGGTTTTCTATCAGAAATTAATAATGTAAGAGATGAGAATTATCTATCGCTCGAAAGAGTGTTGTTTTTTGTAGTAGTATAAATCTACATGAATTTAAAATGAATCTAAATTTAGAGTGTGTGTTTAAAGATGGTGTAGCTAAGATATCACCACAATTAACAACTGAAGAACACACTATATTAAAAGCACATTGAGAAAATGAAAGTAGGGGTTATAAAAGTGAGGGGTGGGTGACTAATTACGCCTGTATTATAGTGTAGACTCATTATGTAAGAGAATATAGGAGGGTATCAATAGAGCTTGTTTGATAATTAAAGAAGAGAAAAAGAGAGATGAGTAATTTGGTAATGTATGTGAAGTTTATAGTTAATTTGTATTCTCAACCTAAAATATAACTGATAGTAAACTGTATGCTAATAATTATTTTTAAGTAATTTAGTAAAAAAGAGCGACGCTGCTCTACTCAATCTTGTTATGAATTAGTTTAACAATTACACTAAAACAGACATAATCAATGATTATATCATAGATTTAATATAGAACGAAGTATTTAACGCTAATACTGCATACGAATTATCTGAAGATGGACTATTAGATTAATTTGAGAGCGAGAGTTTTTTTGAGTTATGAAGTGTTTATTGAGAAAATAAGTTAGTGAGGAAGTAGAAAAAAAGAAATGTAGTACGTGTTGATTGAATAATTATAGATGAAGATTTTGCCACTAAGTTTCACTTATTACACAGTGAGAAGAATAAAGAATATATATAATTCCCAATATTCTTTAAATAAAAGGTCGATGTATTGATTGGTAAGGGTTGTTAATTTGTAATTTGTATTATATCTCTATATATGTCTAAACTGTTTGAAAGTGGATATAACGAGAGCGTAATCATAGTACATTTATGAATAAAAATATAAACTGCCATACCATCTATTGAATTATTATAGTATCTCTCTATCACAATATAATACTACAGAAAAAATGAAAATAGACATACAAATATATCTACTATACAACTATTAAATGAAGACATCTAATAGAAATATATATTAAAAATTCCATTATTTGGGGAACTAATAACTAATTAAGTCATCTCATTAAAACATAATAGATATATATGTAATAGGTGTTTAATACAAATTCTCATAGTCATGCAAAGTAAAGAACTCTCAGCACATAGTCCAACACAAACTTGGGGGAGAGAAATCTCTTAATATATCTAAATAAATAAACTATCTGTTGTAATAATCGTGATGATCCTTCGCAGACAATCTAACTAAACTAACTTCAAAATAAAACATCTATAGTAAATGTAGGTTTTACCTAATTCTTTTCATGTACTTGCTTTTCTTATTTATCGATCTTATTTCGATGAAAGTATAAGATTAATGATGATAATTTGAATCGCAGAGATTTTATATAGTGATTGAAACACGTAATATAAGTTTGGCGGGTGAATATAGATAATATTATAAATATTAACTAATTATACATATAAAATATGTGTAGTTTTAATTTAAAATAAAAAATACAACCACTAAAGAAATCTTATGCATAACACGACTTAATTAAGGAATATTATAAGAATGTTATAAAATAGTATTAAATGTGTTTTTTAAAAGATATAAAGATGAGTAGTATAAGGAGAGAAATGTTTTAAGAGTTAGTGTTATATAAATTGCTAAAATTTTTTATAAGATAATAGTATAGATAGAACTCTTTGGATTGTTTGAAGAGTGTGGCAATGAGAGTAATATATATGTGATGAAGAAGTATTAGAATTTGAAGTGTATATATTGTTTTGTAGTGAGAGATTGTTGTTGTTTTGAGATGTGTTTTTATTTGTTTAAGATGAGATTAGTTTTTTTTTTGAAAATGTTTGTCTTGTTTTTTTAATTTTTGAGTTTTGAAATTAGAGATTAGTGTTTTAGTATTTTTATTTTTTATAGAAGTGGTTTTAGTTACTCTTTAACTACTCTTTTTTGTGGGATTTTGTTTTTTTTGTTTGTGGTTTTTTGTTTTATGATGATAATAAGAGAAGAAGATGTGTGTTTTTTTAGATTGTGAAAAAAGTGTTTGGTGTTTGAAATGATTGTTTTGAATAATATTTAACTAGTTTATAGTGAATTTATGTACCTTTATTATATAATACATTGTAAAGATAAATCCTAATCAAAGAATAGTGATAAGAGGTGAAATAGAATAGAGAAAAAAGTAGGTAGATAAATAGTTAGGACTTCTCCTACGAATTTCACATAATTACTCATTACATGAATTATAAATATAATGTTAAAGATACATATAGAAAGAGAGAGCGAGAGAGACTGAATGATATGAGATAATGAAGTTTTATGACTATAATACAATATGTAGAATAAATTAAAGAAAAGTTTATAACGGAAGTTTTCTGTTATATTATAGTTTGCGATTTGAAATAAAGAAGAGAAGAAGTCCACTAAGAAGAGGGGCTTATTAAAAAGAGTAAGTAGAACAATATAGGCTCACCACACACTAAAAATATTAAATTGTAGAATTTGAGTGAGTTGGAGAGAATAGGAACACTTAGAGATAAACAAAGAAAACTTAATTATATAGCGAAATACATACAATGAGTTAAATTAAATAAAAAAGTCTACATCCATCTCGAATACATGAAAACTACTATCATTAGATATAGTATAAAGTAATTTTATTAGAAGTATAATCGTGATATTAAAGGCTGGTATAAGAGAGATAAGAGACAAAATGATCTCCATAAGTATAATAATTAATAAATCAATATAATCTCTGATCATTAGATGTTCTAAAATTCTGAGAGAAGAACGCTGATAAGAACGTCTCTATAAAGTCTGTTAAGTACTAGATGAACACACTAAATCTGATACCACACACAAATCTTATTTATATATAAATTTCATTTTTAATGATATAAGAGACACGTAGTATAGGAAGATCATATTAAAATTATTAATAAGATAGTTAAAATAATCTAGTTCACACTCATCAAAGTTAGTAAAAGACTATAGAGAATAAAAAAAGAAAAAGAGACATTTGAAGAGGAAAACGAGAATGTAGCAAAAAATGATGCGTAAAGATTTTATATATATCGTTAAATGGTTTTACAAATTTAAGAATGTTATTATTATACCCACAATGATACCGCTCGTTTAGGAGACACCCTATAGAATTAATACGAGATCAGAAATTGACGTTTCAATTTGTATGAATTCTAACTAATAGTAACACTCAATTATACACTCTATAATATTAAAAAAAATAATTATAAATATAGTAAAATTTTATAGAATAATAATATGGTTGTATATAAATTTAATTAAATGAATATAATATGTATTATATTGTTAATATAAAATAAAAATTAAAATTAAAATATAAGACATTATTTAAAATAAAATTATAAAAATAAAAAATTATTAACACTCACAATTAATACCACATATTATATCTATGTGAGGAGGGTGCGAGGTTTAATATCTACAAGGATGTTTAGGTAAGAGTAATTATAACAATGAGAAGTATTACTCGAGGGACAATAAAGTAATAGTATGTAATGATTGTGGGGGTGTTGATGGTATTTTTCAAGAGTTAATGGAGGTTTTGGGGTAGAGCCGGAGGTTTGTTGATTTGGGAGTGGGAGTGGAAGTTATTTGGGGTTTTGTGTGTGTGTAAAGATGTTGTGAGAATTAAGAGGGAGAGTGGATTAGGGGGTAAAAATTAAGGTTAGGGGTGGTGAGTTTTGGGAGTAGAAGTAGGTGGGAGTGTGGGTGTGTTATGGGGTGGGATGAGAGAAGAGGAAAGTGGTAGGAATTTAAGTGACATTTTTAGGGTGTTGGTATTTGTTTATGGGGTGTGATTTGGGGTTTTTAATATTTTGGTAGTTTGTTAGGGTTATATTTGTTTTAGACAAGAAATGGTGTTTATAGTTTGGTTGTAATAGTGGGTTATTTTTTAGTAGGTAAATTTTATGGTAATGGGGGTAATTTTTTGATTGTTGTTTTTTATATGTTGTTTTGTTGTATCATAGTTGCTTTATTTAAATCCTCACATTTAATAAAATTGTTGAGAGTTCCAACAGAGACGTTGCTCACTATTCTTCCAAGAACCACCATAAACCACCACCATCGTTTGTTTTCTTACATCAACTTAATCAAACCTACAAAATATTAATCCTCGTGTCAAGGCCTACGTTTACTAATAATAAACTCCTACATGCAATGGGTTTTGAAGAAATCTAGTATTTTTAGGTTTAATTCGAAGTGTTTGATGAAAAGGGTTTGTACAAGAGTAATTAGTGATATTTTCAAAGTGGGTTTGGTTGGAAAATCATTTGGTTTCGGGTTTAGGATGTGTTCGAGGTCACGGCTAGACAACAAAGGGATGGGTCTAGTCTTTCGTTGGTCTGATCTTGCTATTATAGTATTGTGAGCATTCTCTTATTTCATTTGTTTCATTGTTTTCGTTATTGGTTTGATTTTAATCGTATACCGTGATTGAAAATTCGCGAGATCTTTGAGCGTCGCTAGTTTATATTCTGTTTATACTGGTTGATTGAGTAGTTGAATATTGTTTTATAGACCCTATAGATGTGTCGGTAAAGGAATTTTTGGGCCGAAAATTATTTTTGACCGCGTTTTGAACATATAAATTCTAGAGCAGAAACTTTGCGACACGAAAAAACGAGGGGTCGAGATCTTTAGAAAATTTGATATTTTTGATTAAAAAATATGGAAGAAGGGTATTTTTACGAGCTATTCGGTTAATTCGAACGCCACCGTATCTCCTAATAATAGAAGAAGTTACGACAAAAGACAAATTTGAAAACTAAGAACAAATTCCAAACAGCTATTTATGGTTTAAATTTAAGGTGGCAAGGCAGAAACAAAAAAACGTCCGTTTGAGCACTTTCGAGTCCATTTCGGACTTTCGCGAAACAAGGAAAGCTTGGCTCGAAATTCGCTAACTTTTGCCCAAGGCTTGCCAGTTTTAAAATCGAGTAATAACGGGTCAAAGACCACAAAGTGAGAATTCTGCACTTTTACTTAAGAAGTCAATAAGTTCGTGCAAAACCTGCAGGGGGTCCTTTTTCGGTCATTTTTTTGTCTAGTTTCAGGTCTCGACTAAACTAAAAAGTTTGTCCGGAAAGTCGTTTTGCATAAAATCGACTATATAGTTCAGATGTCGTGGAAAATGTGATAAATGCTATTTAATTAAGGGAAAGGGTTTTTTTAGGTTACTTAAGTGGAAGAGATAGTAGTGATTAGGAAAAAGGGGATAGTAGAGGTTTTAGGTGTTAGTAATTAGGGGAGAAGATCGTTATGAGCGGTCAGACTAGCAATATATTATATAAAATATCAATATATAGTATATATAAAAGATATATATCTAAATTATAATATAAATAATATAGATATAATTATAAAGTCAAAGTCAAATAAAGTCTAACGTTGACTTTTGAAAGTCAATGGGTTGACACAAGATTTATTGGATGTTTATAAAAATAGTAAACGCTATTATTTTTACGAGTATAACAATTTAGACTTAACGACTTTTATGAAACGAGATAAGTAATTCAAACAGTGGTAAACTTTTATAAGCGTACGGACATAAACTCAATATGTAATATAATAACCAAATTTAATGTCGAAAGTTCGACGAGATAAATAGAATATTATTATAGAGAGAAATAATTAGAAATGACAGGACTCACTAAAAATGGTATAACGTTCGAAAATGAGCAAACTTTTTCAAAAAGAAGTTTCTAAAAATAGAAAGATTTGAAAAGTGTTGAAACGAGTAAAGAAAGGAAATAGATCATAACTCAATTATGTTGAGTGTAGGATGCTAGGACCACAATGGATTTCTCAACACAAGTGTAATGGATCATTTAAATTACTTCGATAGCTTGCGATGCACGCACAATCGATCTGTACATTACGCGTTATAATCAATTGAGCGACATAAATTATCGGTCGCAGTGGTTGAGTTTCGTGTTGAGACATCTTGGATTGTCAATGGTTATTTGAATCTTCGCTATAGATCACGGATGAGTTCATAAAGCCTCACTATTTCTGAAACATAGATTATTAAATGTTTGAAACCGCGCGAGGGGGATACCATGTTGATTTTGAAAAGAGAACGCAATGTGTTTGATACGTGCTATGATTTCTTTGCCTATAGGAGTTTTATGCTTTTTACTGTGTACTCGTTAATTACCGATGAGGTAAACGCTGAATGCATTAAATAGATCTATTAGGTTTAACAACCATGTCCGTGGTCTGGATCCGATGGTGAACACCTTGTCAAACGGACATTTTGTATTAAGACTAGGGGTAGTGGCATACTTCCCGTCGCTTTAATTTTATCAACAAATGGTTACAAATCGTGTTTAAGGTTCGGTACAAAACGGCTCGAGTTAGTGGAAATCAAGAAATAACTTGCACCTGCTAAGCAAATGAATAGTTTTTTTGTGAACCAAATTAGCGTTCTGATTGTCTTGTTTGTAAAGTCGAAGATTCATCATCAACATTATTGTTGATGTTATTAAGCATGTATCTCAGGTATTGTGGTGCTATGATGGCTTGATGGAGCAGAACGCGGATATCAAAGAATAGGTGTCTCCGGTGAAATGTTATTTGTTTATTTAAACAAAAGGATGGCTTTGGGAAAAAGTAGTTCGTAAACATGACTTTGACATGATGTTTATAAGTCTAGTTGGGACCAAAAATTGTAACCATGATGTTCTTTAATAAATAAAATAAATTTAGTTTGTATAAACGTATCTTTTGAATGTTTGCCTAGGACTACGTGTGCACTGTATTAAAAGTCGCACCCCCAAATGTTGTATTCCGCTGCGTAACGTATTTTGGGGGTGTTACATGTTGTAGTCCTGATGCCGTCGCTACATGGATGATTCTAGATCCTCTTTAAGTCGTCACATACTGACTGACGTCCGCCAGATCTTTGACGCCGACACTGGATAGAATCTACGACTAGCGATCGCTTTTTTGCCTTACGACGCCGTCCTCCACGCTCTCTGTAAAACAATACTACTTCATAGGATTGTGGGTGTAAGGTCTGTAATCTTGTCCGTTTCATTCCACCAAATGATTCCAAGTCACTGTATTTCTTCCAAATGTACCAAGTGCTAAAACCTCAAAAACTAAACGATTAAGCACATATCTGGGCCATGATTTTGCATGATTAGGGGTGTTAAAATGACCCCAAAATAGTGTATAAAACGACAATGCACCATCATCAAAAAACCCCTACACTTGGGATTGCTTGTCCTCAAGCTAAATGGACTTTTCTACCAAACAAAACAATATGAGGTGTCATATAACCACTCCTTAAAAGTAATAATACAACACAACCTTTTAGGGACCTCGTATTACAAAGCACGGAAAGTATATACTAGCACCTCACAAAATAATGTTTTTGAGATTCTCTTTTCACAAGCTCAGAAGAGTATATAAATTAGAAACAAAATGGGGAAAACGGAAAAAAATCTACACTCATTACCTAACATAGCCTATAACATTACCATAGGAGCTTGGTAATGGATCTCAAACCTCGCACCGGTAGGTTGCAAAGCATAATTCATTACCTATCTAAAGTATTCATAAAGGTTGTTAGGGGTGAGACGGTGTAAGACATAGCACATTAAACAGGCAAACAGAAACGGATGGGATACCCCATTTGGGTGGATGACTTTGGAGTGAATTTTGAGTGGATGGGTTAGCTAAATATTTACATAAGAATACACCATTGGTTTGGTGTTGCTAAGCCAAAGACTACGGACAATAATGTACAAACTCTACCCAACTCTACATCAATCTCTTTTTTTTTTTTTTCCTTGGACTCCTATTATAAACAAAAGCAAATGGCAACCCCGTACATTATTTTTTTTACTTTTTTATATACATTGTTTTGTTACCATTTTTAGCCACTGCCATTTTGCTTAAACATATAATACATCAATGGGGGTTTATAATACACCCCCTACACTTGTGGAACTAATTTACATACTCGATATTTACAATCTACTAATGGCCCGATTTGAGGTGGATCAAAATAACATGGAGCTTATTGAGCTCTATTAGGGGTAATAAATTACTTCTTCCCCAATTCTTCATAAGATGAATACTACCATGAATCATAATCATCCTAAAACAGTATCTATAAGGATAAGGACTTAGCAATCAAGTACTCAAATAATTAACTTGGGTTAAAATAATAATGTACTAAAAGCGAGTATATATAAGGTAGGATAAGGCGATTTGGATGTAACGATTGGTTTAAGGGTGACAATGCTCTTCATTAATAGTCAGGCTTAACCAGAAAATTACGAGAACCGTGAAAAAGGATAGGCTCGGAGGGTTGTACTAGGGGTATCCTGCACTAAAAATGAGTGCATGGCAAGGGTGTGAGATAGTTATATAGTCGATGTGACCATAATAACAATTACAGGTTTAAAACATGGGTTAATCCTAGTGCCTGAGATGCATCACAAAAACAAGTTCTAGAATTTAATATGTTATCGGTACACTCATATAATTTAATACCGATACCAATGCTCCAGAAAAGGCGACTAAGACCATACGTACACATCCGTAACGACGAAATAGACACATATGACTGCATTCGAACCTTAACTCGAGAAAGCTAAAGGTATAAACTATCTTGGGTATCAATAATGGATACCCGAATTCCTAAAGATCTAAAGGCGAACCTCACATTTTTAGGGTGAAATTTTGAGGGTTTTTGTGCTAGTCATACACATTCCTATCTATGAGACGCTATTAATACTTGGTTTTTGTTGTTATGTGTCATAAAAAAATTAAATTTGGGTCAAAATTACCTTTTTATGCTATGTTTCGATATATTACCCATCATTTTAAGGAACAAAGCAAATGGCAAATGAAGGAATAGTTTCTAAGGCTTATTCCCCCTACACTTAAGTTGAACATTGTCCTCAATGTTCTATAGAAGTACCCGTAAAAACGAATAAAGGGAAAATAAAACAAGAAAAAAAGAAACTAGTACTCCCCTGGTTTGCTCAATAATGGAGAAGAAACATGCAATAACTGGTGTAAAATCCGTCCTCCAAGATTGTCTAATGAAAACATCCTAAGATCTTCCAAGCTTCTACTTGTCAAATATAACCTGTAAATCAAAGACAAAGACAACTACACCAAGAGTAAAATCCATGGGATAGATATAAATACAATAAGAGTTTAGGGTTTTGATTATATGAAAGTAGTAAAGATAGGATGAGAGTAATGATATAATTAAACCTAACTATTCCCTATGCAGCGGCGCCAAAAACTTGATGTGAGGGTTGCAAAGACTTCACAGGAAGTTTTACAATCCCCTAGGCAGTGTACCTAATTGTTGCAGTGTAGTATAGGCAAGACTCGGGGGTTGTTATCGTTCTCTAGAGGAATAGGTTGGGAAGGCTTGATCACAGTCTAACAGAATTCTAGAGGTTGAGAGAAGATTCTTTTTGTGTTTTTATATTTTATGAAAGCAGGTAAATCTATAGTTTGAGAGGTTGGTTTGTTTAACTAATAACTAAACTAATTATAATATATGCTACTGGTGATAACTTTATGATAAGCAAGTGTATTTACCTAATCATGCACTACTCCTCAGATTGCTTCTCTTATATCCATTGCTTTGTCACACTTGTGATGATTTGTGTAAGTATTTCCTAGGTCATAAACGGATTACACAAACGAAACGTCTATTTAATATTCCGTTAAGGCAACGCACAAGTAAGGTAGTATGAAGACTATTACAAGGCCCCTAAGAGTATATTAAATGCATGTGAAATAACTTAAAAGGGAGCAACCATATAGTGGGTAAGGTAGTATGAAGACTGTTACCGATGGTATCCTTTCTACACTACTTGTGTTTCCCTAGACATATCAACAGCGATACAGACAAAAGCTGGTTTTCTAAAGCCTAACGCGCACATTCATCAACAAGAATCAACATCAAAAGGATCTACAACCTAAGTTTCATGCAATCATAGATAAATACAAAGGAGGGTTTAGCCTCGCATGTTATAAAGAAAGCAAGAAGATAAATTAATCAAACAACACATAGACATATTGAATGATTAAAGATAAATAACCTTACTTAATTAAAAGATGGATTCAAGGTAGTTCAATAGGGTTTTGAGGCCCTAAAAATGACTTATAAAGCTCCTAAAACGACTAGGGTTCGTCTCCCTAGGGTTATATAAAAATATCCCAAAGTTACACACTAAAACCCTAAAAACGGATTTATATTTATAGAGATGTCGACGCAACGGCATCGCTTTGCAATCCTGAAGCCGTCATCACGTAGACGATTCTAGATCCTCTTTAAGTTGGCCACGTCCTGACGTCATCGCCAAATTCCAGACGCCGTCACTAGATTCATCACTACGACGTCGCTTTATGCTTGTGACGCCGTCTCCAGCCACTGTTTGCATATATCTTCATGAGATTTGGTGTAGGTCCGTAATCTTGTCCGTTTCTTCTCCAAATGAGCCCAAGTCACGTGTATTTCCTCCAAAAGCCATTCAAGTGCTAAAAACCTAAAAACAAACAATTAAGCACGTAATCTGGGCATATTTGCATGATTTAGGGGGTTAAATGACCCCGAAATAGTGTATAAAATGACACCTCATCAAATACCCTTTGGGATTTACTTGTCCTCAAGAAAATGGGCTTTTCTACCTAGACAATAGCAATATGAGGGTCATTTAACCTACTCTTTAAAAGTATTTTACAACACAACCTTCTAGACCTCGTAATTAAAAGCACGAAAAGTAAATACTAGAACCTCACATAAGTGTTTGGGATTCTCTCTTTCTCTCGGGTGTATAATAAATTATAACATAATCGGGAAACGAAAAATCAACACTCATTACCTGTCATAGCATATAAATTACCATAGGCTTGGTAAAGGATCAAACCTCCACCGCTAGGCACAAGCATTATTCATTACTATCAAATAGGTCTTTTAAAGGGTTGTGGGGTGTAGGTGTGATGAGGTGTCATTTTATACACTTTTTTGGGGTCATTTAACCCCCTAAATCGTGCATTTATGCCTAAAAAAGGTACTTAATCGTTCCTTTTCAGGTATTTAGCATTTGGAAGGCATTTGAAGGAAATACACGTGACTTGGGCTCATTTGGAGAAGAAACGAACAAGACTACGAACCAACACCAAGACTCTTCAAGATTTAAAGTCTCAGAGCCTGGAGACGGCGTCACCATTTATACACGACGCTGACACACTTCATCTATTGACGGCGTCACAACATCTTTTGATGGCGTCAGCCCGCACCGACTCAACTCGGATCTTGAAAATTCTACTTTATGACGGCGTCACGATTAAAACGCGACGCCGTCATAGCGATATTCTTATAAATATAGACCCGAAATTAGGGTTTTGTGTGTGTAACTTTAGAGTAAAAAAGGGAGGCGAACCCTAGTTCGTTTGGCGGATTATTAAGACGATTTTAGGGTTTCAAAACCCTATTGTACCTCCTTCAATTCATGTTTTAATCAAATAAGACTATCTTAATCATTCAATATGTCTTGTTGTTTGATTCTTTATTGTTCTTGCTTTATCTTTAACATGCTTGGCTAAACTCCTTATTCTATTCATTTATGATTGTATGAAACCTAGAATGTAGATCTTAGTGGTGTTGCTTCTTGTGATGAATATGCATGTTAGGCTTTAGAAAACCAGCTTTTGTTTGTATCATTGTTGATATGTCTAGGAAAACATGATTGTGTAGAAAGGATACCATCGGGTAACAGTCTTCACACTACCTTGCCCCTTATATGGTTGATCCACTTTTAATATATTTCAAATGCATTTAATGTACTCTTAGGGGCCTTGTAATAGTCTTCATACTACCTTACTTGTGTGTTGCCCTAACGGAATATTAAATAGACAGCAGGTTCGTGTAATCTGTTCATGACTTAGGAAATAATTACATAGATCATCACAAGTGTGACAAAGCAACAACACTAGGAGAAGCAATCTAGGGAGTAATACATGATTAAATGAATACAATCTTTTTATTATATTGTTATCACCATTAGCGTAGTTTATTATTTAGTTTAATAGCGAAAACCAACCAAACCTCTCAAACATATGATTTACATGCTTTCTATAAAATATGAAAAGACAAAAATAATCTTTTCTCAACCCCTAAAATTTTGTTAGACTGTGATCAAGCCTTCCCAACCTATTCCCCAAGAGAACGATAACAACCCCTGAGTATTGCCTATACTACTACTACAACGGTTAGGTACTCTGCCTAGGGAGTTGTAAAAATTCTTATAGAAGTCCCTTACGACAACCGCATCAACCGATTTTGAGTAAAGCATGCGGTAGAAACTGCCTTGACCCAAAGAAATTCTGGTAATCGAGAAAAGATAAGCATTATGCGTGCTACCTCGACAAGAGTACGATTTAGTCTTTCAACAACACCATTTTGTTAAGGCATTCGAGTAATTGAAAATTGTTGCATGATGCCTAACTTTTCATAATGAGCCTTAAGAGTTGTTTTTTTGAATTTAGTGTCGTTGTCAGTTCGAATCTTGTGAACTTTGGCATTGTAATTCATCTGAACTTGAGCAATGAAAGTTTGTATGATCTTTGGAGTCTCAGCTTTTGTGTGAATAAATTATACCCATGTGAATCAAGAATAATCATCAACGATCACAAGAATATACTTCTTTCTGTTGATCGATGCTACCCTTATTGGTCTGCATAAATCCATATGAAGCAATTCCAACTTGGAATGATTACTTGGAACCACTTTAGGTGGATGTGAAGATTTCTTGCTTTTTCTTTGCTCGCATTCAGAACATAAGTGATCTTTATTGTATTTAAATTTAGGAATACCATCAACCAAATCTTGTTTGGTAAGATCGTTTATGATACCGAAGTTTAGATGTGAGAGTCTGCGGTGCCATAACCACGACTTTGTTGAAGTGGTTTTGGAGAGAAGACAAACATGTAAAGAAGCAACCATATCTGAAAT
>BQNB010085473.1:0-28465 GCA_026074375.1 Tanacetum coccineum | reverse complement strand
ATGCAGGAAGATGATACGGAGTGCAAGACATGTGTTTGGCGATTAGTAAACATGTAGATGCAATAATTAAAGAACTTAAAACATGGAAGAGCGTTTACATAAGTTGAAAAGTGTTTCGTTTTAGTCACTCAAACAAAAAAATTACACAATAATAGAACACTATTCAAACTTTGAGTGACTAAATTGGAATAAAACTGAAAGTTGGTTACTATATTAAATATTTTTAACCGATAACAATACATAATAAAAAAATTTAGAAAAAATCTCGTGCGTGTATGGGTATTATAACTAGTGCTTCATTGTACTGCAATGCAAAGTGGATTGCTTTCTACACCCTGGTTTTCAACGAGGCGAGTCAATCTTCTATATATTAAATCTTTATCACACACGCACACATTGGATATTTGAACTCACGTATGCCACAAAGGAAGTAGTGGTAGTTCATGTCCTTGAACCTTCCCTATAGGAAAATCGCCAACAGGGGTAATGTATTATAGTTCATGACTATATGGATTATGGGGCATTCATGTATTTCATTTTCACCTAAACTGTAACTTCTTCTGTGAGTTTTTATAAGTACATTATGTCATTTCGAAATCAAAATACCCCTATCGATGTTTGAAAACTAGATTACTTTTTTGAGCTTTTTCTGGATAAAAAAAGTTGACACCCAAAATACAAATTCACATATACACATATAGATTGACATATACTGCGAACTACCGTCACATACAAACTGTTAACGGTTTAAACCTTTCTTTTATGTCATGCAAATGCATCTTACCTTTCTTTTACGTATGAAGCCAAAGATTTCAACCCGTCACCAGAATATCATTACATAATTGTTTTGAGGAGGGACTGCTAGTTGTCCGTGTCAGAACATTATTCTATTTTGCTTCTTGAGCGCGAGGGTGTACCAGATTCTGATCCCAACGTATTTTACGAAATCAACTCTCTGACTAACGTCATTAACATAAACGAAAAAAGTTCACCTAGCATTTACCTCCGAAGATGGTTAGAGAACGCGAGAGGAAATGTGTTGGGATGTGGTAGCATGATAAATTTCGGTATTTACTCGAGAGCTGATGATTACTTCTTTAGAAGATTAGGAATCGAATGGGATATGAGAAGTGTTGAAAAAGCGTAAGAATGGGTAGAAGATAGTGTTGTCTATGTGCCCGAGCTTTTAAATACTTGGGCAAAATTCTACTTTATATGCTTTATTGGAAGAGGGCCTTATTCCATCAAATGGTTTTAGTGTTGAACACCTTCTTGGTACTAAAGTGAGTGGTTCTACGTTTGATAATTCGGGGAGAAGACATGGCGCTGTTGAACTCCTAAACAAAGGGCACCCAGATAATTTAAGGATTGTGGTTCATGCTACGGTTGATCGGATTACCTTCTCACGCTCTAAATTATTAGGTAAATTTTGTTATGTTGGTATGAAGTTTTCTGCTGGACCACTAATAAGTTAGACAAATTTCAGGTTTAGCTGCGGATGGTGTGGTTTATCATGACTCGTTAGGGAAGCATCATGAAATCCATATAAGAAGAAATGGTGAAGTGATAATATGTGCCGGAGCTATTGGAATCCCACAACTTTTACTCATAAATGGAGTCGGGCATGGGTCATACCTGGAATCACAAAATATTACCATCGTACGCCAAAATCCAGACATTGGGCAATTCATGGTTGATAATCCACGTAGCGTGCTTAGTCTTCTGGTCCCTTTTCCACTAGATGATGTTGGAGCACGAGTGGTTGGAATCATATATGGTTTCTATATAGAGTCCCTTTCAGGTGTGACCCCATTTAATTCTCCTGCAAAGTCCACGCTTTTCCCCGATATATATACACCATTAAACTTGAGTGTTATAATTCTAAGGTCTCGATACCATTATCAAATGGTTTTATTAGTTTAATATCTCCAAATGATAATGTGGTAATGCGGTGCGTACAATTCAGACGATGTTGAGAACACAAACAATGGAGCTATATAAGTTTAGTGAGCGGGATGGTGAAAAGTATTTCATATATGTGGGTCTCCCTTTACCTGAAAATCTATCAAATGAGGTATCTGTGGCGAAATTCTGTCATGAATCGTTAACAACAATTTATCATTTTCATGGTGGTTGCTTGGTCAACAAGGTTGTTGATGGTGATTTGAAAGTCATTGGAATTAATGGGTTAAGAGTGGTTGATGGTTCAGTTTTTTCTTCTTCTCCCGAAACAAATCCTCATGATGTTAGGTCGTTATATGGGCTTAAAGATACACAACACACCTGTTGTCGAGGAAAGAACCCCAAATTGACATGTTTTCATATGATAAAGCTGAAACTCTCACTGATCAACTCTACATAAAGCAGTTATGCTAATGGTGCGTCATATATGAACAATACACTCAACAATCAATACATTTAACGAATGATCTCAATAGCCACACTAATCCACTCAATGTATCATGGTAACCACCAAATGAGTTACATAGACACCAGAAAACCTCAAAAGACATTAAAGATAAAAGACTACATAAATAAAGATCAAACATCGACATTGTTTATGAAGCACTGGGTTGATGACCATGAACCCTGACCCGATATATGCAAGTATGTGTAGGGCTCCCATGATTGGACATGAAATCTAGCCTGAGTGTATCGATGATAATGGTTGGGTCTGAACTTTTTGAGTCCAACACATTAATTGTTTGTGCACTGCTCTTCTCAAGATCATAAGTGAACTCTGCCAGCAATTCTTCCTTTTCTGTATCCTCCTCGTTGTGCAACCATCCCAAAACCTTGCAGTCCTTGGGAGCACTTGATCGGTCAAATGCCACACTCTGTTCGTAATGACAGAAAACAGCAAACCGTAAATGCATAGTCATACTGTTAGAAGGGTAAATTAGGACAATAAGTGGAAGCATTCTTTACTTTCCTTGCGAGAAGAAGATGTCTCGTTTCTTAGGAGGATTGTTAAGAACAGTATGTGGAGGAATGTATGCTAAGAATTTACTCTCCAATTTTGCTATTTTACTAAACACAATACCAGATTGACGGTAATTTAAACTAGTTCTAAAAGACGTTGAACTTTGACTGACCAATCATACACACATACGATAAATCAACTAGTGCGCAATAAAAGGATTTGTAGCAAGTAAAAACAAACCTTGTCAACATGTTCGAGAGTGATCGCCTCGGGAACAATCGCAGTCCTAAGCTTAATCTCAACAAACCCACTCTCTCCTTTCAACGGAAAACACTCACCCGGCTGCCCAAAGCTCGGCTGCAACAACTTCACCGAATCCCCTCTCACACTTCCACCCTTCAACCACTCACTCACCCTACTCACCCAACTCACACCAACATACGCTTCCGAATGCTTCACTACACTCGCACCACCAGACGCCACTGCATAGTCCACTCTCCCTAACCCATCCGAAGCAAGTCTCCCAATTTCCTTCTCAACCACACCCTTCGCAAACGCCCGTATCTCGTCCAACCCAATCTCCCCCCCTTTCGTCCCCTTAATCTCCTCCACAAACTTATCAAACTCCTGTCTCGTCAACCACTCGTTCGCATTCAACACGCTCTCCAAACTCCCAATTTCCGCGTCCATTTCATTAAACCGCTTATTAAAGTCATCCATCCTTTTCCCTAACTCACTTTGTAATCTGCTAACCTCGATATCCAATTTCCTATCCACAACATCCACTTGCGTCTGCATCATTTTATTCGTCGTTTTCAGAAACGCCTTAATTTCTGCAATATGGCTCTCGTAATAGACACGCTCAATTTCGAAACCCACCCCACCACCATAAAAAACCATAAATTCCTCAGTATCTAAGCTAAAAGAAACAATACAACCAACAAATCTAAATTCTTAACAATCACACTTACACCAGTCTTCCACACTTTTTTAGTGACACGTTTTTTCTATAACTTGGTCGTTGTTGTAGATCTTTCTGAAACTGTTTCAGTTCCATCTTTAATTGAATGGCTTCCGTCTCTATTGATAACGGTGGATGCGGACATTGATAATAATTTTGGTGTGAATTTGAAACCCTAATTTTGAGATGATGAAGATCGGGGGAATTTGAATTGGGGATAGGTGGGGTGTAATAATATATTTATAATGGCATCTTTAGTGTAAAGATTGATTAAAGAGGCGATGTGGGACTAATTTATTTTTCTTTTTGTTTTTGTTTTTATTATAGGACTAGGATCTATTCACAATTAACCGTATATTTCTCAAAGGAATCCAGACATGTCTTGCGACAAACAAGGCATATCGCATCAACCAGAAATAATGGAATCAAGAGACGATACTTAAGAATAATGCGATATTCCATCTGTGACATATGTTGACCAAGACTGTCTATGTGGATAGCTAGTAGAAAATCCTGAGTATGTGATGCCCGCATGCACTCAACTGCTTTTTGTCTCATAGTCATGTCAAAGTGGACTTTCATATCCTTGACCATTTCACTAAAAAGGACATTCACCAGTGTTTGTTGGGCTTTAGAGGGGGCGGTGTCCTTATTAGTGAAACAACTAAAATTAAAGCTTGGAATCGTATCATGAAGACAAGCC
This sequence comes from Tanacetum coccineum, assembly GCA_026074375.1. Lineage (NCBI taxonomy): Eukaryota > Viridiplantae > Streptophyta > Magnoliopsida > Asterales > Asteraceae > Tanacetum > Tanacetum coccineum. Next base: position 23,878 of record BQNB010085473.1, on the reverse strand, counting down.
AAAGCAGAAACATAATCACCATCCTTACCACATATGCCACTATCACGTAAGATGTGGTCTTGTAGCACCCAATATTGGGCCCTTGGGGCTACAAAAGCTAAACCCTAAACCATTTTTGTAAAGTACAAACCCAAACCACCAAATCGAATGGGTAAATAAGCAAGTCGCCACTGTAAGTCTCCAAAGAATGGTCCGCTACAAACCACTATATTCTTAATTAACCTACGCAAACCTTTGTCAAAAAACAAGGTCGCCTCCTCCATGTGTACAGGTTCACAAGTCCTTAAACCGGAAAAGAGTTTGGAAATACGCATACATGATCGAAGCAACAGGAGCTCACTCTATGGGTCATGTAACTGTAGAAGAAGACTCATCAAATCAACAGCATTCGCGGCTCTCCTTATAGCTAACCCACTAATAAAATCTGCGTCTCTACTAACACCTCCCCCAAGATGCTTCACACCCGATGACGGCCTCCGGATATCAACATGAAATAAACCCTCACGAAGCTTCATACCATTACATGAGGGCCAAAATATCTTTGTTTTCTTGATATTAAATTCAAGACCCGAACCTAGACCACTCACCTTTATAATGTCTAACACCCTAGCAACCTCTTCTAAATCTCCAATAACGGTCCCGTCATCAAGTTACCAAGCATGAAGAAGAAGCTTGCAACTGTCTTTGATCGTATGTAGTAGCGGGTGTAATATAAGTGTAAAAATAAGAGGTCCCAATGGGTCACATTGCTGCACCCTAGTGGCAGACCAGATATGTGTGTCTCCTATATACAATCTCGATGCCTGCCCATTTAAAAAATCCACCAACAAAGAAATAGAGGGACACCTCACCCTAACCTCGTGGAGTAATGCCGATTTATCCACAAGGTTAAATACATTCTAGAAATCCACATTAAGCATTGCAAGCGACCCATCATTGTGATATTCACTCAACACCCTATTGACGCTATGTAAAACATCCTCAGAGCCACCCGATACTTAGACCCCAAATTGAAAATCACTAAGGTATCTTGACATTTCTTTACCCACACCTTTCATGGCAACCTTGGAAACCAAACGTCTCCATATAGTGCCTTGGGAGCACTTGATTGGTCAAATGCCACACTCTATTCGTAATGACACAAAACAGCAAAACGTAAATGCATAACTTTTTCTACTAGTGTTAGCACAACCACAATAAAAATGGCGGCATGAGGAGGGGAGGTAACTTTAGTACAAGCTTAAAGTAGATCGATACATACCATACCATGAACCAAATAGTTCCATCTTGTCTACGTCTAGTTTTTGGTCAAACAACTTTGCTTTACACGGCGAGAGTATAACTATTTTTGTTTAAGTATATACAGTAAAAGTTAAGTGGACATGGGTTTATGAGGCGTAGCCGCATATAGATAGAAATTGTTAGACATGCTAGATATAAGACATACTATCTATCGATCAATCTAATAAACATAATTTGTTTGACGTTACGTTCTTGACCCACGATATCTAATTTATTGATCATTCTAATCTAACAGCCTTATATTATAGACCTAAGCCTCAAAAATTGATTGATCATGCTGAATAGCCTAATATTATCAGTAACGTCTTACCAAATTTCCTCTCCTATATATAAGAAGAGAAATATATTGTTCCTTGTTGCAACATCACAATGGTAAGACCTCGTCAGCTTAATGAGGCCACGGCCATTATTTTCATATCTTTTATCCAGTAAAGTAAAACGTAAAGTGGGAATTTTCGTATTTCAAAAAAAAAGATTGTTTCCTTAATAGGAAACATTCTCTTGATTTTTTATTTTCTAACTTTTATTTTTTTTAAATAACCTACAAATTTCCTGATTTGGCCAATTTTTTTAAAAATCGTTTTTATAAACTATTATTATGTATAAAAAGAGAGAAAATACACAAGTACTTGATGGGATATAATTAATAGAATTGTATCGGAGTGTAACTTTAAAAAAGCGTCGGGTTGTGACTATTTGGTGAGCAGAACAACTACATCTCCTCCAGATTGAAGAAAACCCTTAATCAATTACAAAGGTAAATTTTGTAGGGTTTTTAAATAATCACTTCTTTCATCAAATTTAAGTGTAATTTATGGTCGATTTTAATGCTTTATTGGCGTTTGTTTCATTGTAACAAAATTTAATGTTGTATTGTGATTTTGTATCAAATGTTAGATTTGAATTATTGGGTGTTCATATTTTATGTTAAATGTGGTTGCTCTAAGGATCTAATATTATTTTTTTATGAAGATTTTTTAATTTTAAGGCTAATAATTGTGTGGGATTGCTTATATCAAAAAGTTTAAACAATTTTAATTAGCAATCATAACACCTCATAAGTTAGATCCATTTGTGTATTGTGATGATCAATAGGTTTCTTGATATTATTAGTTTATGAATTAGGTGATCGATATACGTCTAAATTTTATTGATCGGTCTTTGAAGGAATTACATGTCGATTAACTGGGAATTTGCTTGATGATTTTATGCTGTTCTTTTAATACCGAGATCCAACGTTAAGTAGATGAGTATACGTTATAGACCGGACTGCAATTAGTATTTTTTTTAGTATTGATCGTACACAAACAATACCAAACATAACAGTAGTATCATGTCGTGTCTCACGCTTTCTAGAAAAAAAAACCCCAGACCGCTAGTATCCGAATATACCCGGCAAGACCCGCTATATACGGAATCGAGTATATCCATACCCCGACCAACACCCGACTATGACCGACCAAGACCCAGGTATGACCGACCTATACTCGGCTATATCCGGCCAAGACCCGCTATATTTGGCCTATACTCGGCTAGACCCTATCCAAGGCCCTAACTATATCCGAAACCGGCTGTATCCATAAGGGCGCCAGGTCCAACAAGGGCGCCGGTTATGACTTGGGCGAGCCAGGGACCGAGCGAGGCTAGGACCGCCAGAGAGATGTCGGCTGGGTGGGGTGCTTTGGACGTGGGTCGGGACTATAACCAAAATATCCCGCCATACACGCGTGTGCTAGGTAGAGCTATATCCGCTCAAATACCCGGGTTCTTGATTTCACGGGTATCTTTGAATGGAGACTGGATAAAGCCAATGATTCCTTATACCGCAATGAAAAAGACTGTAGACATATTATAATCACCTCTACTCACACACCAGTAGCGATCCCTAATCAGTGTCGGCATACAGAGCCTTAAGCATATCGCGTGCTGCCGCACGGATACCTAGCTCATGCGTGTTCGCGCAGGATTCATGCATACAAGTAGTCTGTCCTGGACTGAGTTGTTCACTATAGGCTGAGTCCATATTGACCACCATATGAGCTCGCAGGAATAAGTCCGAAGCCGCGCGGTTTTGGGCGGATATAGCCTGGGTGTTGGCGGGATAGTTGTGAGAACGTCACTCTAGATAAGAACCACCGGAAGCTATATTGAGACGGGCTATAGCCATCCAGGATCCCGGCCAGCAAGGACCCGACCTATCATAAGTCGGCAAGACCCGATCTATATGCGTCGAGGAATACTCAGTCCGAAAAGACCGTGTTGGGTGGATACTGGATATACAGCCGGTTTCGGATATTAGTTAGGGCCTTGGATCGGTCACTAGTGATCATACGCCGAGTATACCTAACACCGGCGGCGAACTTATAGCGGTACTTGAGCCTGGATAAAACCGGACGTAAAGGATCGGCCTCCACTATACGCTGTGAGTCTAGTGACGTCGCGCACTTATAGTCGGCCCAGCCAGGGAGTTCTAAGGGTATGGAGATTGACTGCGATACCGTAGAATAGCGGGTCTTGCCGGTATATGCCGGATATATCGGGGAGCGTGTGATACGTGTCGTTGTGGCTCCTCATAGCCTGAGCACATCCCTCACCATGGCAGGGCGTGTGTGCCACCCCCGGGTGTTAAAAACTTGGGGGTATGGGGGGGGTGGGGGGTGATGTTGGGGTATGGCGGGATATGGAAATATCCTATAACTACCAAATCCGAACCATATAAGGGGCATCCATGTGAGTTTTGCCAAAAGACCCTTTCCCAATAACCACAGTATAGCTGAGCCTACGTGGGCCTATCAAGGCTCGAGCGCCCCAACCACTGGAGCGACAGCCCCCCCCTCCACCAGCGGAGCTCTCTCGACGCACACTCCCCAACGGCGCACGACCCAGTCCATACGTCCCGTACATCCCTTAGGCACCGGTACATATAACAGCCATAGAACGGGGCGCAGCTTTGAATTTTTTACTTCCCTACTTATCCATTTTATCGTATGGTGGGGGGGGGGGGGGGGGGGGGTTGTGGGAATGACGCTCTCTATTGAAACCAGGTTCGATCGCGAGCCACGCAGGATTGCTGAATGTTGAGGGGTGTGGGGGGAAATGGTGGGGGTGTGGTGGGGGAATATGGCATATAATGTGTATCTATATATCTATTGAGAGATTGATTTTTTTATTTTCTATATTCTACTCTGGATATTATAGAGTAGTGTAGTGAGTGGGTGTGTTAGGAGATATATAATATTGGGACTTTGTAGTGGGGACACACAGATATGTTATATGAAAAATAAAATTGAATATGTTTTGAGATAATGCAGATGAGAGGAGTCGGCGCACACTTAGGAGAGAAGGCGAGAGGAGGGTGAAATGGGGGTTTTAATTTGTTATTTGTTGTGAGTGGTAGTTTGTTGTGTGTTAGTATGGTAGGATGTAGGGAATATTGGGTGGGTGGGGGTTTGAAAGGAGAGAGGTTGTTTTTTGTTGGTTTATGAAATAGAAAGGTGTTTTGAATGTGGGTAATGGGGTAGAAGTATTTATTAGTAGGGTAATTAAGAATTGGAAAGTGTAATTAAGGATATATAATAGGAATTAAAGTTTGTAATAGGATTATACAGGAGATGAATAATAATAGGAGTTAAGTAATAGTGTTAATAAGTTGAGATCAGCAAAATGAAGAGATTAATAATAATAATATATGTTTAAGTGATACAGAAATAATATATACTAAAAAAATATTTGACAATACTACCTATCTTACTCGACGTTATAACTACATATACATTTATTTTATCAAGAGAATTTTGTAGGTTAATTTACAAAAAGGGGGGGGTGTTAGATTTTTTTTTTTTTATTATTGTTTGGTGTGTGATAAATAGAAGTAAGAAAAAATATTGGTTTAAATAAAAAGAACTACATGAGAAGCAACTGCGTGCACGGGTAATGAATTATATGAAACACCTTTGAAAATGAAGGTGGCGATGAAGCGCTATAATTATAGACACGCGAGAGCGTGCATTCTCACAGCACTGAGTCCGATGACTGCACAGGACTAAATTTAGTATACTCTTACTTATAAAAATAAAGAGAACATGGTAAGTGTAGAAACGATTACGATAATAATAGGCTATTCAGCAGCGTAATAAGTTCGATTTTTGAGGCTTGAGGTCTATAATATAACGGCTGTAAAATTTAAATGATAAATAACTTGGAAAATACGTGAAGGGGATTGGGGGGGTAGTACAAGTATATAAAATAGTTGTTGTGTTATTGTTGTAGAGTGTAGTGTTGTTTGTGGTGAGGTATTGTTTTTAGTGAATATATAGTAAAAAAATTTTACGTATAGGCTATAGGAGGAGTAAAAATAATAAAATGTAGAGTATAAAGGGGGGGGGGGGTCTGGATTAAAATAGACAATGTGTGACAGATTTGAGTTATACACTACCACCCCTCCCACGCCACCACCAACACCCACCCACCCCCAACTGCCGCCCCCACCACTACGGCCATCCCAACCACCACCAACAATGGCACTCCCCACCGGGAGGGGGGAGGGCGGGTGAGGGTCAGGCGGGGGGGGTGGGGGGGGGGGGGGGGGGGTGGCGGGGGGGGGGTTGGGGTGGGGAAACATTGCGCACCCCCACCACTGTCACCCTACCCACATGCGGTACCAAGGCACTCCACCACCGTCGCCTACCAATTACGGCCGTCAATCGTGCCACACCCTATCCCCCCGAACCCAACGTCACACCCACCCGCCCGCCACCACAGATAAGAATCACACCCCCCGCCACCACGCCACCACCGCCACCACGCCGCCACCAACCCTACCCCACCCTACGGCCGCCCCACCACCACGGCCAGCCCTACCGCCCCAACCACGGCCACCCCCACCACCACGCCACCGCCACCACGGCCACCCCCAACATCATCGCTACCACCACCACCGCCACCATCACGGCTGCCATAGCCACCCCCACCACTCGCCCCCACCACGGCCAGCTCACTACCATGCCACCACCCCCGCCACTGCCACCACGCCACCACCACCACCACTGCCACCCCTACCACACCATCACCAACACCACCCCACCGCCACGGCCGCCCCACCACCACCATCGGCCCTACCGCCCTAACCACGACCACTCCCACCACCACCCCACGGCCACCCCCAACTGAAACCCTTGCTTTAAAAACCAAAGGAAACCCTAATTTCGCCCGAGCACCAACTCGTTGCTTCTTCTTCCTTGCTGTGACTTTGATCAAATAGGAAACTTGCGGCGTCGAATATGTTTAGGGTTTATGGAGAAGTAATGGCATGTGTGTGTGTATGAGTCGAACTCAGTGAACAAGAGGGAGATATATGTGAAAGTCGTGACTTTTTGAGTTGCTGTGAGTTTGTGAAAGCACAACTCAGCCAATGCTCTTCTTATAGACACAAGAATATACATGCATAGTGTTTCCTTTTGTAGTCACATTCTTTTGCTAAGCCTTTCATGGCAAGGTATTTCTTGGATTTAACATGGTCAATATACAGGGAATAAATGTCGGTTACTATTGAAGGCGTGTGAAAAAATATCAAAAGGCTTAGCAGCTATATATCATGAGTATGTATTGGGTTTTGGTAAAAGGAGTTTTGGGTTTTTACCCATTGGATATTAGGGTTAAGTTAGGAATGAATTTATTTTTTAATTTTTTTTGTTATCTTTTCTTTGCATCAATCGGCTGGAAACTTGGAATAAGGGAGCACATGATTTGTGTAGGCTAGATTGTAGGGATTTTTTTTAAGGTTGCTCTAATTTCCCTAATTTTACATAGCTATTATAAATTTTACTTCTTGTGTGTATCTCTAGTTATTTTGACATGAAAGCTTCTTACTTTTAATCTTCTTAATAAATACAACGTGAGACCTAAGTAGCTTGATTTGATGGGAATACATCTGAACTCCATTGACACGAGTATAAAGAGGTTCAAGTAAGACGCTATTAGGTTTAGGGTTAGCTAACCGCGACGTATAAATGCTTGCGCGCTTTTACTAGCGAGATTTATACGGAAAAAACCCATGAACCTAGTAAATACAAGAGAAATGGCATAAACTAGATCGAAATATGACCCTAAAAAACCAACGGGGTTTTCAAGGCAAGTTACAGTTTAGGTGAAAATGAAATACATGAATGCCCCATAATCCATATAGTCATGAACTATAATACATTACCCCTGTTGGCGATTTTCCTATAGGGAAGGTTCAAGGACATGAACTACCACTACTTCCTTTGTGGCATACGTGAGTTCAAATATCCAATGTGTGCGTGTGTGATAAAGATTAAATATATAGAAGATTGACTCGCCTCGTTGAGAACCAGGGTGTAGAAAGCAATCCACTTTGCATTGTAGGACAATGAAGCACTAGTTATAATACCCATGCACGCACGAGATTTTTTCTAAATTTTTTTATTATGCATTGTTATCGGTTAAAAATATTTAATATAGTAACCAACTTTCAGTTTTATTCCAATTTAGTCACTCAAAGTTTGAATAATGTTCTATTATTGTGTAATTTTTTTGTTTGAGTGACTAAAACGAAACACATTTCAACTTATGTAATTTTTTTTGGCATACATCTTTTTAACCTGTTTAAGAACAAAACATACAAATTCAGACACACACACACACAAATGAAAAAGGTTATTTGTGTAGTCAGCATTTAAGAACACACACATTGTTGACAATATGGAACTTGAAAAGAATCAATAACCATCCGGAACGCTCTTCCAAGTTTTAAGTTCTTTAATTATTGCATCTACATGTTTACTAATCGCCAAACACATGTCTTGCACTCCGTATCATCTTCCTGCATGTTGCAGTATGATCCATTAAAGCTACATGCCAAATTGTTAGGGTCTTAACGGGTCGGTTCAGGTGACCCTGTCATCACTTGTTTGGCCATAGCATGTGCGCATTTTTTCTTCCAAACACTACAAGATATGTCTTAAAACCGAAATAAGCATAAACTGTCTATATAGGTGTGTGGGATTTTTTTATTTTTACTGCTTATTTGTTTATTAAATTTGACTCATTAATTATCTAACAAAAGTGTTACAGCAGAACCCGATCCGACCGTTATTTAAATTTACCATTTTGACAATTTGACCCATTACGTAAGTCACCCATTTTGCTACCTCTATGTTGGATACACAATAGGAGATATCTAAAGTACTTCAAAATCAACATATTCCAATGAAATTTTGTTAAAAAGATACTGTTGTATATACTTATATATGTAGTTTGGGATTAAACAGGGATAAGACAAAACCACAATATACGAACTGTTATGAATTTGCGAGTTACCTGAAGGTTCCACCAGGTCTCTTAAGGATAAGTCTTTGTATGTTGCGCAGGTCTGATTCATGGTTTCCAGGATCGAATAATGATCAAACAAGCATCATGACAATAACATCATTCAATAAGGACACCGCCCCCTCTAAAGCCCAACAAACACTGGTGAATGTCCTTTTTAGTGAAATGGTCAAGGATATGAAAGTCCACTTTGACATGACTATGAGACAAAAAGCAGTTGAGTGCATGCGGGCACCACATACTCAGGTATCCACATAGACAGTCTTCGTCAACATATGTCACAGGGGAATATCGCATTATTCTTAAGTATCGTCTGTTGATTCCATTATTTCCGGTTGATGCGATATGCCTTGTTTGTCGCAAGACATGTCTGGATTCCTTTGAGAAATATATGGTTAATTGTGAATAGATCCTATTCCTATAATAAAAACAAAAACAAAAAGAAAAATAAATTAGTCCCACATCGCCTCTTTAATCAATCTTTACACTAAAGATGTCATTATAAATATATTATTACACCCCACCTATCCCCAATTCAAATTCCCCCGATCTTCATCATCTCAAAATTAGGGTTTCAAATTCACACTAAAATAATTATCAATGTCCGCATCCACCGTTATCAATAGAGACGGAAGCCATTCAATTAAAGATGGAACTGAAACAGTTTCAGAAGATCATCTACAACGTACGATCCAAGGTTACGAAAAAAAACGTGTCGCAAAACAGTTAGGAAGAAGACTGGAGTAAGTGTGAATGATCAGAATTAGAATTGTTGGTTGTATTGTTGCTTTTTGGCTCCGATGTAGAAGGAAATTTAAGGTTTTTTTATGGTGGTGTGGTAGGTTTCGAAATTGAGCGTGTCTATTACGAGAGCCATATAGCGGAAATTGATGCGTTTCTTAAAACGACAAATAAAATGATGCAGACGCAAGTGGATGTTGTGGATAGGAAATTGGATATCGAGGTTAGCAGATTACAAAGTGAGTTAGGGAAAAGGATGGATGACTTTAATAAGTGGTTTAATGAAATGGACGCGGCAATTGGGAGTCATCCATCCTTTTCTTAATAGACACGCTCAATTTTGAAACCCACCCCACCACCATAAAAAAACCCTAAATTCCTCAACATCTGAGCCAAAAGAAACAATACAACCAACAAAGTGAGTTAGGGAAAAGGATGGATGACTCCCAATTTCCGCGTCCATTTCATTAAACCGCTTATTAAAGTCATCCATCCTTTTCCCTAACTCACTTTGTAATCTGCTAACCTCGATATCCAATTTCCTATCCACAACATCCACTTGCGTCTGCATCATTTTATTCGTCGTTTTCAGAAACGCCTCAATTTCCGCAATATGGCTCTCGTAATAGACACGCTCAATTTTGAAACCCACCCCACCACCATAAAAAAACCCTAAATTCCTCAACATCTGAGCCAAAAGCAACAATACAACCAACAAATCTAAATTCTTAACAATCACACTTACACCAGTCTTCCACACTTTTTAGCGACACGTTTTTTTCGTAACCTGGTCGTCGTTGTAGATCTTTCTGAAACTGTTTTAGTTCCATCTTTAATTGAATGGCTTCCGTCTCTATTGATAACGGGGGTTTAGGGGAAGCGACTGTCGAGAAAAACAACGGGGGTGAGTAGGGCACATACTCTGAGAATTAGCGTGACTGAAAGCTGGAAGTGTGGGGATGCGGACATTGATAATAATTTTGGTGTGAATTTGAAACCCTAATTTTGAGATGATGAAGATCTGGAATTTGAATTGGGGATAGTGGGTGAATAATATATTTATAATTTCAGCATTTAGTGTAAAGATTGATTAAAGAGGCGATGAGGGACTAATATATTTTTCTTTTTCTTTTTGTTTATTATAGTACTGAGATCTATTCCATTTAACCATATATTTCTCAAAGGAATCCAGACATGTCTTGCGACAAACAAGGCATATCGCATCAACCGGAAATAATGGAATCAACAGACGATACTTAAGAATAATGCGATATTACCATCAGTGACATATGTTGACCAAGACTGTCTATGTGGAAAGCTAGTAGAAAATCCTGAGTATGTGGTGCCCGCATGCACTCAACTCTTTTTTGTCTCATAGTCATGACAAAGTGACTTATCATATCCTTGACCAATTCACAAAGAAAGGACCTCACCAGTGTTTGTTGGCTTTAGAGGGCCCGGTGTCCCTTATTAAGTGAAACCACTATAAATTAATGTGCGTTGTGTATCGTACATGAAGACAAGCCAAAGCAGAAACATAATCACCATCCTTACCACATATGCCACTATCACGTAAGATGTGTCAAGTAGCACCCAATATTGGGCCTTGGGGCTACCAAACACTAACCTAACCATTTTGTAAAGTACAAACCAAATCCACCAAATCGAAAGGTAAATACGCAAGTCGCCACTGTAAGTTCTCCCAAAAAAAGAATGGTCCCTACAAAACCACTATATTTCTTAATAAACCTACAGCAAACCTTTTGTCAAAAAACAAGGTCGCCGACACCCCTCCATGTGTATAGTTCACAAGTCCTTCTAAACCGGAAAAGAGGTTTAGAAAATACCCATCATATCGAAGCAAAAGAGCCTCACTTTAAATGGTCCTGTAACTATAGAAGACGACTCATCACAATCCACAGCATTCGCGTCTCTCCGTATAAGCTAACCTACTAATTAAAATCTGCGTCTCTGACTAAACACCTCCCCCAAGATGCTTCACACCCGACTGACGGCTTCCGGATATCAATAGGAAATTAACCCTCATAAAAGCTTCATACCTCTCACGAGGCCAAAATATCTTTTGTTTTCTTGAATATATTAAATTCAAGACCCGAACCTGGACCACTCACCTTTATAATGTCTAACACCCTAGCAACCTCTTCTGAATCTCCAATAACGGTCCCGTCATCAAGATACCAAGCATGAAGAAGAAGCTTGCAACTGTCTTTGATCGTATGTAGTAGCGGGTGTAATATAAGTGTAAAAATAACACACACGTCCCAAGGACGCACATGCTGCACCCTAGTGGCAAACCAATAAGTGTGTCACCTAAATACAATCTCTAGCCTGCCTATAAAAAGATCCATCAAAACAAAGAAAAAAGGGACACCTCACCCTAACCTCAGTGCGAGTAATGCCGATTTATCCACAAGTTAATACATTCCTAGAACTCCAAATAAGCATTCACCACACAAGTGACCCCATCCATTGTGAATTCACTCAACACCCTATTGATGCATATGTAAACCATCCTCCAGAGCCACCCACACTCAGACCTCAAATTGGAAAATCACTACATATTATTCTTTGACATTTCCTTTACCCACACCATTCACTGGCACCTTGGAAACCAAACGTCTCCTATGTGCCTTGGGAACACTTGATTGTCAAAATGCCACCACTCTATTCGTAATAACCGAAACAGTCAAAAACGTAAATGCATAACGTTTTTTACTAGTTAGCACCAACCACAATAAAAACTGGCGGCATATCGAGGGAGGTCTACTCAATTACGTACAACACAGCTCGATTCTCAGAGCTAGATCGATACTACCAACACAGCAACCATAACCAAATAGTTCCATCTTGTCCACGTCTAGTTTTTGTCAAACAACTTTGCTTTCTATTCACAATCCAGATGAGCAAGAACAATGAAAACGGACGAGAGTAAAATTCATTTTTGTTTCTCAAGTTATAATACAATAAAACGTTAAGACTAGACAGGTTTATAGAGGCGTAGCCGCATATAGATAGAAATTGTTAGACATGCTAGATATAAGACATACTATCTATCGATCTATCTAATAAACAGAATTTGTTTGACGTTACGTTCTTGACCCACGATATCCAATTTATTTTATCAATCAATATTAACAGCCTTAATTATAGACCTAAGCCTCAAAAATTGATTTATCATGCTGATCTCCTAATATTATCCAGTAACGTCTTTACGAAATTTCCTACTCTATAATAGAAGAGAAATATATTGTTCCTCGTTGCAACATCACAATGGTAAGACCTCGTCAGCTTAATGAGGCCACGACCATTATTTTCATATCTTTTATCCAGTAAAGGAAAACGTAAAGTGGGAATTTTCGTATTTAAAAAAAAAAGATTGTTTCCTTAATAGGAAACATTCTCTTGATTTTTTCTTTTCTAACTTTTTTTTTTAAAAAATAACCTACAAATTTCCTGATTTGGCCAATTTTTTTAAAAATCGTTTTTATAAACTATTATTATGTATAAAAAGAGAGAAAATACACAAGTACTTGATGGGATATAATTAATAGAATTGTATCGGAGTGTAACTTTAAAAAAGCGTCGGGTTGTGACTATTTGGTGAGCAGAACAACTACATCTCCTCCAGATTGAAGAAAACCCTTAATCAATTACAAAGGTAAATTTTGTAGGGTTTTTAAATAATCACTTCTTTCATCAAATTTAAGTGTAATTTATGGTCGATTTTAATGCTTTATTGGCGTTTGTTTCATTGTAACAAAATTTAATGTTGTATATTGTGATTTTCTATCAAATGTTAATTTGAATTATTGGGATTTCATATTTAATGTTAATGTGGTTGCTCTAAGAATCTATATATTATTTTTTATGAAGATTTTTAATTTTAGGGCTAAGTAATAGTGTGGTATTAGCTTATCTCAAAAAGTTTAAACAATTTAAATTAGCAATCATAACACCTTCATAATACAGATCCATTTGTGTAATTGTGATGAGATCACTAGTTTCTTGATATGATTAGTTTATGAATTAGTGATCGATATACGTCTCAATTTTAATGATCGGATCTTGAAGGAATTACATGCGATTAACTGGTGAATTTTGCTTGATTATTTTATGTTGTTCTTTTAATACGCGATCCAAAGTTAATGTCGATGCGTATCCTGTTTATAGACCCTAAAATTAACACATACATATTTAAACACATAAATAAATGTATAAACACAAGCAAAGCTTTTTGAGGAATTCTTTACACAACAAGTGCCATATTAAACACACTATTACATTTAAGAGGGTGTTTATTGAGCCTTCAATGAAAAGCTTTAGTGATTCTAAGAAAACCCAAACCAAACTTATTAGCTTATTTCCTTCCGAAAAGAGATAAAGAACTTTTAACATAAGCTTAACCGAACACCTTAAAAGTCCTTAGTAGCTTAGAAATACTATTAGGCATTTAAAGCAAGCTTACCAAAAAAAATCGACTTTCTTTAACAATAAACCATCACAAATTACAAAAAAAAACCCTTTAAAACCCTTGACAATTCATGAACATCTTCAACTCCAACATACAAGAACTATAACTTCTACTAAAAAGAAAATAACGAATTTAACACAAATAGATTGAAATTGGACACACATACCTACAAAAATTTATAACAATAGAGTTAGAGAAGAGAAGATGACAACCATGAGCAAAAAATAAAAAAAGGGGGGTAGTAGGTAGGGTATGAGTGGGTGAGATCTAATTTTGTTGAAAATTTTGAGGAAGATAAAAAAGTCCGCCTAAATTTTAGAATGTAATAGTTCCCGGTTACTTAAATAACAACCGGGCTTTATAACATAGAGCCAGGTTTCTTTCTAAATAAGAGGGCTTTATGTTCATTAAACAGGGCGGGGCAATGTATAGAGCCCGTTTTCAATTTAAACCGGGCTTTGGTAGGGGGCTCTATTTAACTTTCTGTAGTAGTGTATGAATGCTTTGTTATCTAATATTCTAATTAAGTTATAACTTTATGCACATTATGCATGTTTTGTGCTTCATTTTTTTATCATGCGACTTTCGTGGTGTATTAGATGAGGGCTTCAACAGTCTTGAATAATGGTTCACATATCTTGAACGCCGATTGTGATCACTAATTTAATAATAGCAAAGCACCTGGTAAAAGATGATGTTGTTGCAGGTTTGACCTCACAACAACTTTACATGTGTTTATTAATCATTTTACTTTGTGGGTTCTATTGACGTAGATCAACATCTTTGCTTTATAGGGGATGACGTGGAAAGATCATTACTTATGTCTCAAACACTACTACACAAATGGATATAGAGCCCCCTTAATAGAGGCCCGTTTTGTGAAAAACTGGCTCTAAAAGGATTCCACCCTTTTTAAAAGGGCATACAGCCATGTTTTCTCACTGAGAACCGGGCTCTATGAGTAAAACTCATTAAGCCATGTTTCTTGCTTCAAAACCGGGCTCTATTCTTACTATAGAGCCATATTTTCACTTAAAACACCAGACTTTATGTGTGCAACCTTAAAGACCTGTTTCCTTCTACCAAACGGGCTCTATTTTTTGGCTCACTTTTTATCTTTCTCATTTTGGGCGGACTTTTTAACTTTCTCAAATTTTCAATCAGATTAGTAGATCTCAAACTTGTACCCTACTACCCCCACCTCCCTCACCACACCATAGCCGTCACTATACATGGTTAGTCATCTCCTCTCCTCCTAAATCCTAATTAATTATCAATTTTTTAGGTGTGTGTGTCAAATTTCAATATATCTGTGTTAATTTTGTTATTTTCTTTATAGTCAAAGTTATATTTGTTGTATGTTGGAGTTGCAGAGGTTATGAATAGTTAAGGGTTTTGAAGTGTTTTTGTAATTTGTTATGATTTATTGTTTAAGAAAGTATTGGGTTTTTTAGGTTATGAACACAAACTATATTCATCATTGGCAATTGGCATCTTGGTAACATAGGGTTAGTTTTAGGTTTATTGTTTTATTAGTTATATGTATGGACTGTATGTGTAATGTTACTTTGATGTTTAAGTGGAACTTAGTGAGAGTGTTAGGCATATTTGTTGATGGGTTACTCATGTTTTGCAATTTCTATAACTTGTAACAGTTAAGTAGGGATTGTGTTTGTGGTATTTATACTAATCTTTTTATTAGGTTTAATTGGAACTTAGGGTTAGTTTTAGGCATAATTTTTGTTTAACATTATGTGTTGCTACATGATTTGTTCTATTTTATTATTGCATTAGCAAAGGTAGATACATCATGTAATATGTATTCTGCTATTTATGATAAACTTTTTTTTCTTGCTAATTGTCATATGTTTCTGGTATTTATAACCAAACATAATAAAATGCCATGGCAAAACAAATGTTCTGTGAAAGAGCTCTTGCAGCCGCGATGTTGTGTCTTTCCCGTGATGCTACTGATGTAGTCGTGATGCTATCCAGCCATGTAGCCGTGGTTCAATTATTCTTTAACGCGACACGTGTTTTGATTATGCTCGGTTACTGGAAGATATTCGACTATAAGTTTCTATTATGAGTAAAAGTGGCTAGTTAGCTTGGTTACGAGTGGCATATAAAAAGTTTTATCTCAAAAGTAAAAGTTATTAATGAACTATATTAGTTAGTCGTTATAAAGTTGCAGCTTGCCTAATTGCTTGTATCTGTATTTGATGTCGCATTTAGAAATTTTAGCTTAGCATGTTGAGAACGTGTTTATTATGCGGCTGAATTTAACTAATACTGCTACTGTGCTAGAGTAGGCAGTGATATCCCATGGTTCCCTTTTTTTTCTCTTATATAGAGGTTGTTTAGTAAGAGCTTACTCATTGCAAAATTCTGAAATATATAAGCAATTTTATAATAGCAAGATTATATTTCTGGTATATTTTGATTCCAAATTAGAAAGTGCGATCCAACATTTGGCATCAGAGCAAGGTTTGATTAAAACCAAATCATCATATACCAAGATTCAAAAGATTCTGCGTTTCTTGTTTTGATTCTGCGTTTTGGTTTTGAATCAACATAAACCGAAAAAAACACAAACCTAGAAAAGGGTCAGGCACGATAACAGGTTTTAAACCAAGATCCAAATCAAAAAAAGGAACCCACATCGAATCAAAAACAGAAGTCATCATCAAACGGGCACCAATCAGAATCAAGAAGGAACAAACACACCTGATTCTGAAGGAAATAAAGAACCGCACACCAAATCGATTCATAGAATCGATTCGAGTTAGCAAGAAAGCCCCAAAATCTTAGGCGGTTAGCAAGATCCCCAAATCTGCGAAACCCTAGTTTTCGCACAAACAAATGAGGGAGCTTGTGGTTACGAACACAAGAAGAAGGTTAAAGCAACCATATTTAATCGGTGGATAAACCACCAAGGCAAGAGGAGCAGTTTGTAATCAAGAAAGAGAGAAAGCTCACATCTCCAAGAAAGAAAAAAAGGCACGGTTGTAACTTATAAGGAAAAAGAGGCGCAAGAGATAAGTAAAAAAGGAGTAGGGCACAACGGTTTTGTCAAATACCCATCAGGTTCAAAAAAAAACCCTTCACCCCTTTTATTTTATTTTCTTTACAATTATACCCTATTAGTTTTGTTTTAGAAAATACCTCTTTTAAATATAAGTTAATATATCTTTCAACTTTTTTTGAAAAATATATTAAAGTAAGCAAGATATAAAAAAAACGAGTTTTATTTTTTTATCTAAAAGGAAAAATATTTTTTTTACTTTAAAAAAAAATACAAATTAGCAAGATAAATCCGAATCCTTTTGATTCATAGCAAGTCAAACCGAATCCTTTTGTGATTCATAGCAAGTCAAATCGAACCCTCTTTGTGGTTCATAGCAAGTCAAACCGAACCCTTTTTGTGGTTAATAGCAAGTCAAAACCAAACCCTTTTGGTTCACAGCAAGTTAAACCGAACCCTTAGGTTCTTAGCAAGTCAAAAATCGAATCCTTAGGTTCATAGCAAGTTCTGAGCCTTAAGATTCAAATAGCAAGGATCAATTATTTTGATCAAAGCAAGAAATATCCAGATTAGCAAGTAGGTCTGGTAAATACAATATTGATTAGAAAATTAGTCAATATTAAGCAAGATTAGCAAGAAAACCTGGTTAGCAAGTTGGCCAGTAACAAGCAAGAATTTTTTGCGCGATAGTTGAATATCAAGATGATCAACGTTCGTACTGGGAGGCATAGTAGCCACCAGAACGCAAGTTTTATTAGGTAAGCAAGTACCCAAACAGCAAGGAATTAATCATAAATTCTAAGAAAGCAAGCAAGAGAACTCATAGTTTTGTCCAATAAAAAGCGAAGATTTTTTTATCCTTTGATCAAACACCAAAACAGCAAGGAATTTCAATTACCGATTCTAAGCAAGCGAGCAAGAGAAACTTCATAGTTTCTATATAAGCAGGTACATGAAGCAAGAAAGAAACAGATGGCGAGCAATGAAACACAATAGAATATAATGCAGAAAAGATCGTGGCGCTAACAAACAACATTAAGAAATGGATACATGCCAATTAAGTCCGCAGAAAGAATGCACGAAATGGAAACACAATAAAACAGCAAGAGAATCTCACCTCATCTATGACATCTGACACTGAACCAACACTACTTTGAAAGTCAAGATGAAGAACACTAAATATCTACGTCAGCGTTGAGATTTACTGGGAGAATGTTGGCCGAAACCCAAACCGGGTAATCACAGACCCCTGGACAATCCGGCTAGACAAACCGCAGGACCCCAAATAACGGTTACAAAGGCAGTTAAATAACGTCATGACTAGTTATTTCTCAAAGGACACGATGGTTTCATTTTGAACCGACACAACTTTTTAGACCAACCCATTCTTGTATAAATAGGATAGGCAATTCATTACGAACAAAGGCATTCTATTGAAAATCATCAGAAAGAATGACTTATTCTAAATTATAGCAAGTTTAAAACAAAGATTATATTTCTGGTATATTTTGATTCCAAATTAGAAAGTGTGATCCAACAATTTTATCTGCTCTTTTCAATGAATCTATCCAGATGGTAAAGAAATGAATTACAAGAATGTAGTTAATTCGGTCCAACATGTTTGACCGAGAAACTTGTGTTTTTTGTTGCAAAGAAATCTATCTATCAAAATCTTATTGTCTTATTTTATATTAGGTTCCATATTAATCTACGAAACTATATATTTTTATTACTTCAGATGTTCAAGCACCAACATACACAAAGAAAATGATGTTGGTATTGTTCAACTCAGCACATGATTGATTTTTTTTGCAATCATTTCATCTTATATTGAATCAACTATCCATTATATCAAATTATCAATGCAGGTACAAAAATTATAGCTATAAATGAAACAGCTTGCTGAATTTTAGATATTAAAGTTAAGCCCCATTTTTTGACATTCGGATATAAGTTCATTTTTTTGGCTCAATCAAATCAGTTGATCACCTATCTATTATATCAATTTATTAGTTCTATCAAATCATTGATCTATAATAATTGTTTTTTGCAGCTTACAAGACAAAAGTTGTCTACATTATGTATATTGCTAAACTTCAAGCTGTTACCTTTTTCCCTGGAGTCGTACTAATCACTTATCACATTTTCCTTATAAAGAAAATATCATATAGAAAAATGCTACACATAAGCTAAAAAACCGTGATGACCATATGATAAGCCTTGGCATTATCATTGGCCCATTCCAGAAGTTATTACTTCAGCCATGTCTAAGGTAGGATATTTGCTTATCATATATTTCTCCTTGGTGTAAAAAACGTGTTATGTAATCTTTTATTTTCTTGACCGTAACTTGCGTGTAATTTTTTTTGGGTGAAAAAGGTGAACTTTTATAAATTACCAACTGATTACATCTATAAATAGAAAAAGCAACCCAGTTTTCAATTCTGCAGCTCAAGAACCATAGTTTATTGTGCTCGGCTACAGTTTATGTGAGTTTGCTGCCATTGTGAGTGTGTCTGCAGTTTTATTGTGTTTGGCTGCTGCATTTTTTTGTGTTCGGTTGATGCAGCTTGACTAACAATACTCATTCCGATAACCTGATATCCCTGATAGCAAAGAGCATTTTCCTCGGATGGTTCACTGAGAACTAAATCTGATGATAGCTAACATCAGACAATGATCAGATATCACATCCAATCCCTAACTCAAACATAACCACACACACTCAGCCGCCCTCCATCCCTCCCTTGATTATATCATCGCTCCCTGCTAATAGTGAGTCATCTCCCTTTCCTCCTTGTATATTTAATTAAAACTTAGCCTAGTGTATATCTGTGTGTATGTTTTGAACTTTTAGGCTTAATGTATGAATATGCATCTGTTACTCTTAAGGGTTATTGCGTTTTTGTTTATGTCAAGCCTTAATCTTAGGGTTATAGTGTGTATGTATGTATGTATATGTGTTAATCCTTATTGCTAGATTTCAGATTTATGTGTGTACGGTTACTTTGAGGCTTAATTGACACTTAGGGTTAATCTTAGTTTTTTAGGCCTAATTGCATTCATGTAGGTGACTGATGTTTTGCAGGTTTAGTAACCTAGGAATTGTGTTGAATTTTTGTAATAAGTGTTGTGTAATTCATGTAGGTCAATAAAATGATAACATAAGTTGAATCTTTGTGGACCAAGCTTATCATCCGTAAATATTAAGAATGGGCTCTAGTCTGTATGTTTTAGGAATTTTAAGAGAGTACAATCACACAACACAAGTGTATGGAGGAGTACAAACTTACTTATCATAAACCAAATATGTTCACCTTAACAGAATATGTTCACTAAAATGTGTAGCATTGACGTTTAATACAGATTATAGATGAAATATATCAATGCTGGGGAGTCCGAAGGAATTAGAGGTTATAAATTTTGACAGCATAACAGAGGGTCAGATTATAACAAGAAATATGTATCCACCGGTATGTCCATTCTTAAGTTCTTGGTTTATATAAAGATGTTGAATTTCAATTCTGTTTTTGTTATTTCACTTGTTCTGATCTATACTTGTTATCTATGCAGCCTTTATATATAATGAATAGGCTAGAAAGAAAGCTCAAGAACAAGATGAGTCGTGGTTTGAAGGTTGGACTAAAAAGATGAAGTAAAGATGAAGATTTGATAGCTAGGATTTCTTATAATAGATGAAATCAAGGAATATTGATACTGAATTTTTATAACTATTCAAAATTTGATATAATGGTTGAATTGTTCCAAACAAATTTTTTTTTAAATTTTGTTTTTCACATAGAGCCATGTTCGGTAGGAGAAAACCGGGCTCTATTTGACATTTGAATAGAGTCCCTCCCCTTTTAAGCCCCTAGGCAAAAACGGGATTTATGAGCTTTTTCAACCGGGCTCTATGGCCTTTTTTGTAGTAGTGAAAAGAGCTTCATGAAACGCATTGGTCAATGTCCATTACTCGGTGGTGCAACAAAAAATGACGCTACCCTTTTGAAGAAGGCAATAAATCTTATCAATTATCAGTTGTAATTATGAAGAGGAAACCGAGTGAGGAGAAGTGGTAAATATTGTCTTTAACGCTCTTAAAACAACAACAAAGCTTCAGGTAACTCGCAAATTCATAACAGTTCGTATATTGTGCAGTGTTGGGGAGTTTTAATCAATTAATTCTCTTGTTAATTAAATCGTGCAGCATGGTTTTTAGTTGCACTTTTTTTTAAGTATGGGTCAAAAGCCCACAAAAACTGACCCAAACCCATTACAGGTTACATACGGTTATATTTAAGGAACATATGTGTCATTTGGTTTGTGTAAACCATCACAACCATTCACAAACACACCGATTGAACATGTATATATAGAATAGGAATTCTGTAATCACAATCAACCTTTCAGACTTATATATATCAGAATTACTTAGAAGGGTTCAACCCCAATCTCTTTTCCTTGTTTCCTGCTATTTAATTCTTGAATGGTGTTATTGTCATGATGCTTGTTTGATCATTATTCGTTCCTCGAAACCATGAATCAGACCTGCCGCAAACAGGGTATCAGAAGCCGAAAGGGACCAAGCCAACACAACAACATCGTGTTCAACCATCATTCAAGAGAAAAACTACCAGAATGAAAAAAAAGAGGAGGCGGACACAAGAGTAAAACAGAAGAGCGTTTACAATTTCGCCATATCAGTCGGAGGACAAACCACCAGAATAGAGAAGAAGAAGGAAATCAAAGCCTTGAGGAGACAATCTTAAAGAGACGTACTCCCAACAGGAATAAAAGAGAGGCGCGGTCTAATAAGCAAAGGAAACAAAGGCTGCTATTCTTGTTGTGAAAAAAATAAAACAAAACTGGTGTTCATCATTAGAATCAAACCATGCGTTTTTTCTATTAAACGGAGACGCAACCATGGATGCCATTGAAGTAGAAAATATGTCGACATAAAGAGAAAGATTATCTTATCTTGGTTTTATGTTATAAGAAGAAAGATTAGAATCGGTGTGCAACACCTAAGTCCGGTGGTTAACCAAGAGAAGAAAGGATTGTCAAAGGAAAAGAACTATAAGGGTGACCACAATTTGAAAAGAGATTCTGCAAATTTGCAGAGGAGGGCTAGAAGAACCTGGCCCTGAAGTTCCACTATGGCGATCAAAAGGATCAAGTGACTGGACGGACCCTGAAATAGTTAAGAGACATAGAAAACATCAAGCTTTAAAGATTGAAGACATCAAAAAACATAAAGACATCAAGAACAAGATGAAATCAAAGGAACAAGAAGATTGAAGAAACAAAGATTAACAGATTAGGGGGGAATATGTTGGAAGTTTTAATCCATTAATCTTTGTTAATAAATCCTGCAGCATGTTTTAGTCTGCACTTTTTTAAGTATGGGTCAAAAGCCCACAAAAACTGACCCAAACCCATTACAGGTTACATACAGTTATATTTAAGGAACAGATGTGTCGTTTGGTTTGTGTAAACCATCACAACCATTCACAAACACACCAATTGAACATGTATATATAGATTAGGAATTCTGTAATCACAATCAACCTTTCAGACTTATATATATCAGAATTACTTAGAAGGGTTCAACCCCAATCTCTTTTCCTTGTTTCCTGCTATTTAATTCTTGAATGGTGTTATTGTCATGATGCTTGTTTGATCATTATTCGTTCCTCGAAACCATGAATCAGACCTGCGCAACAGTGGTATCAGAGCGAAAGGGATCAAGCAACACAACAAATCATGTTCAACCATCATTCAAGAAAACCTACCATGAATGAAAAAGAGGCAGCGGACACAAGAGAAAAAGAAGAGCGATTACAATCGCCATCTCAGTCGGCGGACAAACCACCAGACTAGAGAAGAAGAAGGACCAAGCCTTGAGGAGACAAACTCATAAGAGACGAACTCCCAAACAGATAAAGAGAGGCGCGGCTAATAAGCAAAGGGAAACAAAGGCTGCTATTCTTGTTGTTGAAAAAAAATAACACAAAACGTGTTCATTAGAAATCAAACCTGCGTTTTTTCTATTAAAGGAGACGCAACCATGGATGCCAATTGAAGAAGAAAAGATGTCGAATTAAAGAAGAAAGATTATCTTATTTGGTTTATGATAAGAAGAAAGATTAGAATCGGTTACAACACCAAATCCGGTGGTTAACCAAGAAGAAGACAAGGATTGTCAAGAAAAGAACTATAAGGGTGCCACAATTGAACAAGAGATTTCTGCAAATTTGCAGATGAGGGCTAAGAGAAACCTGCCCCGAAGTCACTATGGCGATCAAAAGGATCAAGTGACTGGACGGACCCTGAAATAGTTAAGAGACATAGAAAACATCAAGCTTTAAAGATTGAAGACATCAAAAACATAAAGACATCAAGAACAAGAAGAAATCAAAGGAACAAGAAGATTGAAGAACACAAAGATTAATAAGATTAGGGGGAATCTGTTGGAAGTAATCCAATTAATCTTTGTTCTATTACTTATTTAGTGTATGTTGTATTATTTATCAGGCCCTGAAACTCTATATTATAAGGCCGGTGATTATTAGTCTGCTGGCTTTAGGCCCAGACCCAAACTTATTAGGTTACATACGGTTATTCTTATGAACAGATGTGTCGTTTGGTTTGTGTAAACCATCACAACCATTCACAAACACACCGATTGAACATGTATATATAGATAGGAATTCTGTAATCACAATTTATCCCTTTGAGATTATTTATATCAGATTTATAAAGGGTTCAACCCCAACAATCTTCCTTGTTTCCTGCTATTTAATTCTTGAATGGTGTTATTGTCATGATGCTTGTTTGATCATTATTCGATCCTGGAAACCATCATCAGACCTATGCAATAGGCACTATATAACATTACAACCCAACATTACCTAGTTTAACAAAACATGATAGTATAATTTAGGACCGTATAGAACATACCTGCTTTGAAG
>BQNB010085472.1:0-28465 GCA_026074375.1 Tanacetum coccineum | reverse complement strand
AATGGCTTCTTTAATCATATGCTTGGCTACAAACCAAAAATTTAATTTCTCTAAGTATATCTTTGATGCTATGGTAAAGCACTTAGAGGGAGGGGTCAAATTTCTGATGTATCCATGATTTCTACAAGTTTTCATTAATCAACAGCTTGGTGATATGTGACATCATAAGAAAATTTATGTTAACCCTTCACACACAAAGAAAATATTTGCCAATATGAAAAGAGAAGGATAGGATTTTTCTGGGAGAATAATATCTTTGTTTGCAACAATGATAGTTCAACCTAATCGAGAAGAGGGTGTAGATTCAGGCATTCCTACTGATCATCACCAAACACCCATTACTACTCAGCCATCATCCTCTAGATCTCAAAAGAAGCAGTCCAGGAGGAAACAGAGGAAGGACACTATAGTTACTCAAGAGGAGACACAATAAGATGACAGTGTTCCTACACCTTCCAATGATCCACCTCTCAGTGGTGAGGATAGCATGCAACTATCTGAATTGATGATTTTGTGTACTAACTTACAAAAACAGGTTCTTGATTTAGAGAAGGCAAAGGATGCTCAAGCAAAGGAGATTGCTGATTTAAAGAAGAGGGTCCAGAAGTTGGAAAGGAAAAAGAAATCAAGACCTACAGGATTAAAAAGACTAAGGAAAGTTGGTATGTCTAGAAGAGTTGAATCCTCTAAGGATAAAGATAGTTTGGGTGATCATGAAGATGCATCCAAACAGGGGAGGAGTATTGAAGACATTGATAAGGATGCTGATGTTTCTTTAGTTGATGATACCCAGGGGAGGTCAGATGATGCAGAAATGTTTGATACAAATGAACTTCATGGTGATGAGGTAGTTGTGGATATGCTAGTTGGTGAGAAACAAGAGCAGAGTGCAAAGGAAAGAGAGGTAAATACTAGTGTTGAAGATAGTGCTGCTCCTACAACTATTGAAGAAATAACTTTGGCTCAGACACTTATTCAAATCAAAGCAGCTAAACCTAAAGTTGTTACTACTGCTGCTACAACAATAACAACTACAAGACCCAATGCTAGAGGGGTTGTATTTCAGGAGCCAAGTGAATTCAGAACTCCATAAGAATCACAATCTTCAAAGATTAAAGACAAAGGCAAAGCAATCATGATTAAGCCTGAAGTACCTCTGAAAAGGAAAGATCAAGTTGCTCTTGATGAAGATTTGGCAAGAAATCTTCAAGCTCAGTTGGAGGCTGAACTTATAGAAGAAGAAAGGCTTGCAAGTAAAGGAAGAAGAAGCCAACATAGCTTTGATTGAGTCATGGGATAATACACAAGCTATGATAGAGGCAGATTTTGAGTTAGCTCAGAGGCTACAAACAGAAGAACAAGGAGAGATTACTATTGAAGAAAGATCAAGACTGTTTGTAGAGCTTATAAACAAAAGAAAGAAACACTTTGCAATGCTTAGAGTTGAAGAGAAAAGAAGAAAGCCACCAACTAAAGCTCAAAAGAGGAATCTAGTGTCTACCTATCTTAAAAATATGGATGGATACAAACATAATCAGTTGAAGAGCAAGAGCTATGAAGAGATCTAGAAGCTGTTTGATAATGAAATAAGGAGAGTAAATACTTTTATTCCTATGGATTCTGAGGAAGTAAAAAGCAAAAGGGGAACAGAAGAAAGTTCTAAAGGAACAGAGGATGAAATGAAATCTAATAAGTCAAAGAAAGCAGAAAGTAGTGAGGAGAAAGCTAAAGGTAACAGAAAGAAGATACTTGGTAAGAAAAGAGCAGGGAAAGAGCGACAACAAGAATCTTCAAAGAGACAAAGAATGAAGGATGATAAAAAGACAGATGAGCATGAAGAAGTTGAAGTAGTTGATGAAGCTGAGCTAAAAAAGTATTTGGTGATAGTCAAAGATTATGATATAGCAATTGATGCTATACCACTTGCCACCAAACCACCAGTGATTGTTGAATACAAGCTTCTTAAAGAAGGAATAATGGCACATTATTAATTGATAAGAGCATATGGAAGTTCCAAGAGATATTCTTCTTTGATCAGGATGCTTCAGGGTATTGACAGAGAAGATTTGCAGACTCTTTGGAAGTTGGTCAAGACAAAGCATGGTGATACAAGGCCTGAAAATGATCATGAAAGAGTGTTGTGGGGTGATTTAAAAGTCATGTTTGAACCAGACATAAAGAGTGATGTATGGAGAAATCTAAAAGGATACAAAGTGACTATTTAGAAGTTGTTTGATTCATGTGGAGTGCACTTTGTAAGGTTTAAAAATGTCCACATCTTTATGTTAGTTGAAAAGAGATATCCCCTCACACCAATCACAATCACAAATATGCTTAACAAGAAACTTCAAGCTGATTATTGGAATAAGATGTGCCACAAACTACTCAAGCTTATGGTAAAGCAGCAAAACGGTCAATAAAAGGTTTGAATGCATCTTCCTGATAGTGATGAAGACTTTTAACAAAGAAACTTGAAGATTCAGAAGATAAACATCAAGTTTAAGGGATGGAATTGGTATTTTCCTACGGATGCAGGTATTAATGGGATCTGTTATAAAAATTCTAATTTGTAGGGTTTATATGTTTTTGTTGCTGCTGGTGTTCATGGTCAATCACAGATATATTTGTGATGGTGATACTGGTTTGATTGTCTGGAATGCTGGTTATAATTATGATTCGCAGTATGTGTTAGGAAAATATTGTAAACAGACTTAATACTGTTAGTATTAAAGTTAAGTCTGTAAGTTATAGTTAGTACTGATAGCTGAATAGTTAGTACTGTTAGTATAGAAGTTAAGTCTGGTAGAGCAAGTTAAGTCTGCCAGCATTAACTTAAGTTTGGCAGTATTAAAGTTAATACTGCTTGGTCAGACAGTTAAGTCTGTTGTAATATTAGTAATAGTTATCAATTTAGCGTTGATTTAGGAAGAGATAAGTATTATCTCTTAACGCGTTTAGGGTTCCTTAAGCTTATAAAAGGAACATAGAATAGTATTGTAAACATAAGAGTTGATTGAGATTAACAATCAAATAGTAATAGTAATAGCAAGTTGGTATTCATTCTTGTGTTATTCTTCGGTATTGAGATTGATATTCCGCGTCATATGTGTATTCACAGTTTATTGTTCTCATAGTATCTTTGGATTTATTCAAAGGACTATAGTCATTTAAGGCTCATTCTAGATCCTGTTTATAAGACTCAAGTGGTATCAGTGCCACCAAAGGGACTTACACAAGATTGAACATTAGACAAAACCTTTTAGTCCAACAAAATCAAATAATATTCATGTCTGCAAACGATAATTTTGCTCTTCATGATGATGAGGAAACTTTCTCTTTCATGATGATGCATCTTTGGATGGATTTTTCCAGCATCCAACAAAGGAGATGCTCTGCCTAAAAACCACACAAATAATCACTACAAATACACTTTCAAACATTAAACTGCCTGTTCTCCAAAAATATGATTATGATACGTGGGCAATGGAGATGGAACATTATCTTGAGTATATAGATAATGAGGTCTGGAAAGTGATTCAGAATGGGAACTCAAAGAAAGCGTGGTCACCAAAGGTAAGGATGGTGTATACAGGTTTCTTCCTTCTAAAACCACACAGGGTAAAACAGATTGCTGAGTGAAAGAAAGGAAAGCACAGAAAACACTTACTGTTAATGCTAGTCTAAAAGATATCTCAGGACGTTTGCATGGCATGGATGATGCCAAAGAGATCTGGGCAGCCATCAAAACACGATTTGGTGGTAATGCAAACTCAAAGAAAATGCAAAAAGCTATTTTGAAACAACAATTTGAGGCATTTACTATCTCGTTAAGGAAGCTAAGAGACCAAGGGTATGATAGGTTCCAAAAACTCATATCACAATTGGATGCCCTTGGTGCTGGTGTGTCAGATGAAGACGCAAATCACAAGTTTTTGAGGTCTCTTCCTCCTGCATGGGACAGTCTAGCCATGACAATGAAGAACAAAGTAGATATTTGACTCATGTCAATAGATAATTTATACAATAATTTGAGTGTCTTTGAACAAGACATCCAAAAGACATCATCTTCTTCCCTTACATCTGATAATGTGGCCTTTCTATCACAAGCCAAAGCCTCTTCCAGCAAACACAAACCAAGCCACAGCTCAGGAAGTTATAGTTCTTATAACACTTCCTCTTCCAAAGCAACAACAAAACTTGCTACTAATGGTCTGCTGCTGGAAGTTATCATTCTTTTCTAGCCACAAATGCTGATGCTGTGGAGTTGTACATGAGGACCTGATCAAATTGATGATCTGGATTTGAAGAGAAATGGATATAAATTGGCAGATTGCTTATGAATGCTATTAACAGATTAAGATAGATTCTACAAGAAGACAGGCGAAGGCCAAGATGTGGATGGAAAAATGCATGTGCATTTGATAAGAGAAGAGTTGAAGTTTTCAATTGCCACAATACTGGCATTTGGCTAGGGTGCAAGTTTAAAGTTCAAAAGAAGGTAACAGGCAGGAAGCAGGTAAAGGCAGAATTTCAAAGCCAGTGCAAAATGAAAAGGAAGCCTTGCATGACATTGATGAAGGGAGATCAATTGGGCGTAGAGCAAGAAACTACAGATGAGGAACTCAATCTGCTCTAATGGCTTTCACTGTAAATAAATGAGGTATCAATGTGCTATAAATGTGTTTAGCTTCATATAATTGCACTTCAAGTAAGGTATGATAACTGCAATATGAATTTGGTGACCAAGAAGCTGCCTTGGCCTTAGTTGCCAATAAGCTAGTGTAAGAAATTAGAATCTCAGACTTAATGCCTCCCACAAACAACATCTTCCTTAACTGAAATAATTAAATTTTTAAAGCCAATCAAATTTTTGTAAAAAGATGAAAGCTGTAAAAAAGTATTAGAAGTTAGGAATGAAAGCTTGTCAAAGACAAAGATGCTTTACAAAAAAAAAATTTGACTCTTGGTTCTGCATCTTTCTAAAATATTTGGAAGCTAATTGATTGTGTTCCCCCCCCCCCCCCCCTCCCCCCCCCCCCAAGATTTCCACATTTATGGGGATAAGCTCAACTGTTAAGAAGGTTTAGGATATGGCATCATATAGAATGCTGAGGTACTAGGATTATGATGGAGAAATAAGTAGAGGGATTTTTGGTTTTAGGGAAACAGGGAATGCAGGAAATTATGACTCCCTCTATTACAACAGATTAAACAGGTAGAATATAAAGGTGTCCCCATCTCTTAGTGGTGATTATACCCCTAGGGAACAGGATGGACATAGATGTATTCTCTTGTATGTGTATGGTAAATTGGGCCTTCAACCTCATCTCCTAGTTTCCCTACTGAATCATGATGCAAGTTCAATGTTTACTTAAACTTGTCAATACAAATGAAGTGATGGGGAACAAGGAAATGTATCTGACAATTCAGTCAATGTGACCCTATCCCTTTACCTTCTATTGAGCAGGTACCATTGCACCCAAAAGGACTCAAACCACTAGTGCCTAAACCTCAACAAACAGTTGACCTAGTTTGTGCACAGCATTGTAAACAACTCCTAGGACACCAGTGACTCCCTCACCTATTCCTTCATATAATAGACAGAATTGGAATCAAGGAATGGAAAGGGACTTAGGTACAGGATATTCTTTTGAAAGAAAACCATGTTTTGTGTGTGGAAGTCTTAGTCACTTGATTAAGGACTGTGACTATTATGAGAAAAAGATGGCAAGGGAAGCTGCTTTTAAGAGCACAAGGGTGGTTCATGCTAATGTTAGGCAAGCTACACCAGCCTGGACTAACTCTAACAGGGTGAATAAAGCAAATCAATTCACTCCCAGACCTGTACAACTAAACAACATTAGACCCAACCTTAGTACTGCTAGCAAAACTATTAAAACTGGTAGGGTAAATGTTAATACTGGTCATGGAAATGTTAGTTCTGTTAGTTCAGCTGGCACTCAAATTAAGTCTGGTGCTTCTAGATTTAATACTGGCAAGCAACATGTTAATTCTGGTAGTGTGCATGTTAATTCTGGCACTCAATTTAAGTCTGGTGCTTCTAGATTTAATACTGGCAAGCAACATGTTAGTTCTGGTAGAGTAAATAGACCAGTATCAAACAACACAAGCCCTAAACCTTCTCAGGTGAATCTTAACAGTCCAAAGAAATGTTTTTCAAAACAAAGATCACTTGTAAATAGACCCTTTTCAAGGAATACAGCACACAAGTCAAATATATATGCTGTTAAGGGCAAAATGGGCACTGCTGTTAAGACCTCAGCAGGTTGTGTTTGG
The DNA here is from genome assembly GCA_026074375.1 of Tanacetum coccineum. Taxonomy (NCBI): domain Eukaryota; kingdom Viridiplantae; phylum Streptophyta; class Magnoliopsida; order Asterales; family Asteraceae; genus Tanacetum; species Tanacetum coccineum. The sequence goes on along the minus strand of BQNB010085472.1, from coordinate 22,168 downwards.
AGAAAAATAACACCACTCTCCAATACCAATAGTGGACCAACCCCTGATTCAAATGTTAATGTTTCTAGAGGTCCACAAGGCAGACCCAAGCCTATGAAGGCCTGGGTCCCAAAGAGAAACTAATCTCTTTTTGATTGTGCAGGATCATCCACTGAAGCATATGGAGCATAGAGGTATTTTTGATAGTGGATGTTCTGGGCACATGACTGGTAACAGGGCCCTATCGTGAAGATTATCAAGAAACTATCCAAAGTGGATCTGGTTACTTTCGGAGGAAGGAAAGGTAGTATCAGTTGGAAAAGGTTCATATTAGATTAGGGAAAAGTTAGTTTCTGATTGATGTAGCTTTTGTGAAGGAAACTTGGACATTTTTAATCTGTTATCCATATCTCAGATATGTGATAAAAATTTAAATGTATTTTTACTGAAAAAGAGTTGTTTTGTTGGTTCCTCTGCTTCAAGATGCCTGATGAAAAACTCAGGTCCTTCTTAATGTTCCTAGGCAACACAATATGTATTCTTTTGATATGAAAACATGTTGATTCTTCACAAGGATACACATGTTTAATAGCAAAAGCCTCATATAATGAAGCTACATTGTCGGCACAGGAGGTATAGGTCACCTTAATTTCAAAACTTAAATAAACTTGTGAAGGAAAAATCTGTTAGAGGGTTACTTCCAAGAGTTTCAAAAATGACCTACACTTGTTGTTGCTTGTCAAAAGGGAAAGCAAACAATGGCCTCCTGTAAGGCCAAGATTGGACAGGTTTGTGACCACCATTTACCACCTTGCATTTTTATGGGACTTTATTTGGATCCTACCTTTGTGAGAGTATCAACCATGCAAGTTACTGTCTAGTGATTATTGATAACTGTTCAAGGTTTTGTTGGGTATTCTTTCTAGCAAAAAAGGATGAGACTAGTAACATCCTTAAGACTTTTATAAAACAGATAGAAAACCAACTTAATCAAAAGTAAATAATTCATTAGATGAGATAATGGACAGAATTTAAAAAACATGGTTATGCTTTGAGTTCTATGGGGAAAAAAAAAGGGTTTAGTATAAAATAGTGTTTAGTAATGCATAGGACTCCTCAGCTAACATGGGGTTGCTGAGAGAATGAATAGGACCCTTATAGAGGCTGCTAGGACTATGCTAGCTGACTCACACTTACCTACCACTTTTTGGGCAGAAGCAGTCAATACTGCTTGCTATACCTTCAACAGGGTAAGGGTGACCAAGCCTCAGAACAAAACTCCTTATGAGCTTTTGTTTGGCCACAAACCAATCCTTAGCTACATAAGACCATTTGGGTGCCATGTTACCATTCTCAATACTCTTAGCCCACTAGGAAAGTTTGATGAGAAATCTGATGAGGGTTTTCTTGTTGGTTACTCTGTGAACAGTAAAGCCTTTAGGTTTATAATTTAGTAACCAGAAATAAGTTGAAGTAAACCTTCATGTCAACTTTCTTGAGGAAAAACCCAATGTACAGGGAATAGGGCATAGGTGGATGTTTGACTTAGACTATCTTACAGACTCTATGAACTATATACCTGTTTCTTTGCAAAATCAAGCTAACCCTGCAGGTTCAAAGGAGGTCCTTGATATTGATGTGCAGACTGAGGAAGCTGCAGACCTGATGGTGGTTTCTTCTACATCTCTAACTGAAGCAACTAGAAAAGCAGCTGTTTCTGAAAAGATTGCTACAAAGAATTCACTCCCAAAAGCAGCATCTTTACACACTACTCCAAATCTGCTGATGTACATTTGACCTTTAGAAAAAGAGGCTGGATGCTCATGCTTTGAATGCACTTAAGGACCATAGTACCTGCATCAGCAATCCTAACAGTACTAATCTGTTATCATACTGGTATTATTACCTTAATATGCTTTTGAGGAGGTTAATTCTGGCAATATTGAAGCTATCTCTCATAGTGCTGATCATGAAGAAGAGGTCTTCTCTGATTGCAGATCTGATGATGAGAGGCCTGATATAAGGTTTTATGATAAATCAAGTGATGGGATCTTTGAAAAGGCTTCTTATGTGATGATGGATTATTTGATTTCAACAATCTCCAGGATAAGGTAGATGTCACTTACCAATTCACCACTCTAAGGATTCAAATGCTCATCCTCAAAGTAATCCTTAGAGATTCCCAAATACACCTGTTTTAGACTAGAAGCTCTCTCAAGAAAATCATGAGGCTCAGGCTCTATGTGAGCTCATACAAGCACCCAAAAGAAAGCAATCATAAAGTCATCAACATTGTCTTTTTTGCTTGCTTTCTTTTATTAATTTGAACCAAGGAAAGTCTCAGAAGCCCTTGAAGATGGAAGCTGGGTTGAAGCTATGCAGGAAGAACTGTTGCAGTTCAAGCTTCAACAAGTATGGGTTTTGGTTGATTTACCCAATGGTGCTAAGGTGATAGGTACTAAATGGGTATACAGGAACAAGAAGGATGAGAGGGGAGTAGTTGTCAGAAACAAAGCAAGGCTGGTAGCTCAAGGTCATAGGCAAGAAGAAGGGATTGACTATGATGAGGTTTTTGCTCCTGTCGCAAGAATAGAAGCTATCAGGTTGTTTTTGGCCTTTGCCTCATTTATGGGGTTCATAGTCTATCAAATGGATGTTAAAAGTGCCTTTCTGTATGGCACTATTGATGAAGAGGTGTATGTCTCACAACCTCCTGGATTTGTTGATCCTGATCATCCTACAAAAGTTTATAAGGTGGTCAAAGCTTTGTATGGATTGCACCAAGCCCCTAGAGCTTGGTATGCTACTTTGTCAACATTCCTAGAGAAGCATGGATACAAGAGGGGCACCATTGACAAGACTTTATTCATTAGAAGAAACAAAAAGGATATCATTGGTCAAGTTATGTTGTTGATATATCATTTTTGGGCTCTACCAACACAGTCTTGGTGTGATGAGTTTGAAGCTTTGATGCAAAGCAGATTTCAAATGAGTTCCATGGGTGAACTTACATTCTTCTTAGGTCTACAAGTCAAGCAGAACAAGGGAGGCATCTTCATATCTCAAGACAAGTATGTAGATGAGATACTCAAGAAATTTGATCTTGTGAATGTCAAAGCTGCCATCACTCCCATGGAGACCAGGTTGCCTTTGACAAAGGATGAGGAAGCTTTTGATGTAGATGTACACTTGTACAGATCTATGATAGGTTCCCTCATATACTTAACTGCTTCCAGACCTGATATTATGTATGCAGTATGTGTTTGTTCACGTTTTTAGGTAACTCCAAAGACTTCTCATCTCAATGCTGTTAAGAGGATCTTCAAGTACCTCAAGGGCAAACCAAACTTGGGATTATGGCATCCATCATAGTTAGATCTCTCCTAATGAGAGTCTAATAGTTAGTAGTTAGTTTATTAGATAGTTAGTGTAGCCTCAAGGATTGTGGATCCTTGTTATAGTTTGTAACCATTTATTCTGATCAAATTAATGGTGGCTTGAATGTTTAGTAGTAAAACCTTGTTGAATAGCATTATTATTCTTATTATTCCGCTGCGTGTTAATGTTATTCGTAAAACTAATCCTAGATGGGCTAAACGATTCTTATCAATTGATAAGATCGTTTAGCACATCTAGGATATGTTTTACAAATAACTTATATACGCAGCAGAAATTAAAGAACAATAAGTTATTAAACAAGGTTTTAACCGAACGTTCATGCCTCAATATTATTAGTACTTTACCTAACTGTAACATGGATCCTATGATCCTTGAGGCTACTAAAAATCATAGACGACTGTAACCGTCTATAAACTATCTACTAACTATTACTCTTAACTAAACTATTAGACTCTCAGTGGGAGAGATTAACTGTGTTGGATGCCTACAAGTACTACCTTCTAGGACCTACTTTTTATAGTTATAAAGAGTCAAGGGTTTACATGGAAAACTAATTAATGATGAAATTTAATTATCTCAATCAATTAGTATTCTTTGACCAAATTATTATCTTTGACCAAATCATTATCTTTGACCAATTATTCAATCATTATCTTTGACCAAATCTTTCAATTCTTATCTTTTGTAGTATTCTTTGACTACAACTTTGGTCCTTCATGTTTCCATCTTGTTTCATTCGTGTTTTGTCTTATCAACTGAAAATATAATTCCCAACAATCTTCCCCTAGTTGATAATGACAAAACCCAATAAGCACGAACTTCCCCTGAAGTTAATATACGAATGAAACTTCTTCCCCTTTTTGTTATAATCAAGTAGGGGTCTTCAGTAGATATGCAACCTGCAGATGGTTAAACATTTAATCAATAAGCTTCCCCTGAAAGTATGCTAACCATCTCTTGAATCTCGAACTCAGTAGGCTCTATGTAGTGATCACTGATGAAGAAAATAGAGTATAACGAATTTGATGAAGAAGTTGAATCTTCCAAGCTTGTGCCTTATATCTTGTACTATCCACGACGTTGAACTCATACTCCTAATGTATAAGCAGACCGCAATCTCTTTGACAAAATCCTCATTCTCTATAATGAGACACTGAGCACAATAACGTAACTCCTTCAAGTGATAGCAAATGTGAGCATTAAGCACCCTAAGTTTATAAATCACACACCTTTGCTAGATTCGTCAAGTCTTCGTCACCATACAAACCAAACAAGTTACCTCCAAATGTTGTACGTCATTTGAGATATGATAAAACACAAACCTGTGAAACCCAACTACAACATCAAATAAGCAATATTCAATTTTCTTCGTAATCACCTCTTCAATAAATCCAAAATGAGCCATAAATCAATAAGAATAAACTGTTGTGAATAACAGTTCCATCCGAGATCCAAATCCATCCGAAAACTAAGTAGATATATACCTTGTAGATCCTAGATATCAAGAGCAACCCGCTCTGATACCACATGTTGAGAATCGTTTAGCCCATCTAGGATTAGTTTTACGAATAACATTAATACGCAGCGGAATAAACAAGAACAATAATGCTATTCAACAAGGTTTTCTTTATTCATACTAATAAACTATAAACTATTCGACTTTAATCAGTCGACTATGAACTATTACATAAACTAATAAGCTAACTATTAGACTCTCATTGGAGAGATCTAACTATGATGGATGCATAAACTACATACCTTAGACCTCCTTTTATAGTATAAGGAGTCAAGGTTTACATGGAAACTAATAATGATAATAATGATAAAATTAATTATCTTTGACCAATTAATTATCTTTGACCAATTCATTATCTTTGACCAAATTAATTATCTTTGACCAATTAATTATCTTTGACCAATTCATTATCTTTGACCAAGTCTTTCAATTCTTGTCTTTTGTAGTATTCTTTGACTACAACTTTGGTCCTTTATGTTTCCATCTTGTTTCATTCGTGTTTTGTCTTATCAACTCAAAATATAATTCCCAACAGTCTTCCCCTAGTTGATAATGACAAAACTCAATAAGCATAAACTTCCCCTGAAGTTAATATACAAATGAAATGAAACCTCTTCCCCTTTTTGTTATAATCAAGTAGGGGTCTTCAGTAGATATGTAACCTGCAGATGGTTAAACATTTAATCAATAAGCTTCCCCTGAAAGTATTCTAACCATCTCTTGAATCTCGAAGTCAGTAGGCTCTATGTAGTGATCACTGATGAAGAAAACAGAGTATAACGAATTTGATGAAGAAGTAGAATCTCCCAAACTTGTGTCTTATATCTTGTACTATCTACGACGTTGAACTCATACTCCTAATGTATAAGTAGATCGCGGTCTCTTGACAAAATCCTCATTCTCTATAATGAGACACTGAGCATAATAACGTAACTCCTTCAAGTGATAGCGAATGTGAGCATTGAGCACCTTAAGAAAAATCACACATTCCTAGATTTTGCAAGTCTTCGTCACCATACAAAACAAACAAGTTACCTCCTGCTAAAAGGTATGATAAGAACATGCATCTGTGAAACTCAACTAAACATCAAATAAGCAATATTCAATTTTCTTCGTAATCACCTCTTCAATAAATCCAAAATGAGCCATAAATCAATAAGAATAAACTGTTGTGAATAACAGTTCCATCCGAGATCCAAAACCATCATCATAAATCAATTATACCAAGAAACCCTTGAATAATAACAATACTTGAAGATCGTATTGCATACCAAAAAGGTAGAGAGGACGATCATAAAGATTGTTATAGCAATTTAACTCCAAAACCCCATAAAACTTTTACCACAAATCGGTTTCTTGAAATTTAGGGTTTTAGGGTTTCTTCAAAAACCTTGTAATCCTAGATCGAGAGCCACCAGGCTCTGATACCAATTGATAAGATCGTTTAGCCCATCTAGGATATGTTTTACAAATAACTTATATACGCAGCGGAAATTAAAGAACAATAAGTTATTAAACAAGGTTTTAACCGAACGTTCATGCCTCAATATTATTAGTACGTTACCTAACTGTAACATGGATCCTATGATCCTTGAGGCTACTAATACATATAGACGACTATAACACGTCTATAAACTAACTACTAACTATTACATAAACTAACTATTAGACTCTCATTGGGAGAGATCTAACTATGATGGATGCCTAAAGTACATACCTTAGACCTCCTTTTATAGTATAAGGAGTCAAGGTTTACATGGAAACTAATAATGATAATAATGATAAAATTAATTATCTTTGACCAATTAATAATGATAATAATGATGAAATTAATTATCTTTGACCAATTAGTTATTCAATCATTATCTTTGACCAAATCTTTTAATTCTTATCTTTTGTAGTATTCTTTGACTACAACTTTGGTCCTTCATGTTTCCATCTTGTTTCATTCGTGTTTTGTCTTATCAACTCAAAATATAATTCCCAACAATCTTCCCCTAGTTGATAATGACAAAACCCAATAAGCACGAACTTCCCCTGAAGTTAATATACGAATGAAACGAAACCTCTTCCCCTTTTTGTTATAATCAAGTAGGGGTCTTCAGTAGATATGCAACCTGCAGATGGTTAAACATTTAATCAATAAGCTTCCCCTGAAAGTATGCTAACCATCTCTTGAATCTCGAACTCAGTAGGCTCTATGTAGTGATCACTGATGAAGAAAATAGAGTATAACGAATTTGATGAAGAAGTAGAATCTCCCAAACTTGTGTCTTATATCTTGTACTATCCACGACGTTGAACTCATACTCCTAATGTATAAGCAGACCGCATACTGCCAAAATAGATTTGTTCTTAGGCAATAATTTATCAGGATAGGACTTAGTTTAGGAAACACTTGCATTTATGGTTCCTACAGCAGGTATTCACGGGTTTATAAAGTATGTTGAGGTTATGAAAATAAAAATCTTTGAAAAGTAATCACATTGTTATGAGTATATAAAAGAGTTTGTAACAAGCATGTATCCCCCTCGCGGGTTTATTTAAAACATGTAAAATAATTAAAGGCGAGGTTATGAACTTCCCACTAAGTCATTGAAAAGTAATTCACATTGTTAAAAAGAATAAGAGTATGTAAAGGAGTTTGTAACGAGATGTATCCCCCTTACGGGTTATAAAACATGTAAATAAAGTAAAGGCGAGGTTATGAATCTCACCTGATATGTAAATGTATTAAATATTCCAAAATGAAAGCTGACGACCTTATCACAATCTTAACAGGGAAGGTTGATATAGCAAATGATAGTAAACAGCCACGTCACGCAACCTAAGTAAATATGTTGAGTCTTTTAGTTTTAAGAGTTATGAGTTTGATTGAAGAGTTTGGAATTATTGTATCACCGTTCGGGCCATCATAATTCAGAAGTCATTCAGTAAACGTTTGAGGAGCTAGGGCACTTTAAATCGTAAACCCAACAAAACTCAGTCAGAAATAATACAAGATGAAACCTCCTTAATATGAAGCTCCATAGTATTGTGATACGATATAATCGGTTTTAAGCGTTTTATTCAATATCTGGAAATGTTAAGCACGAGAAGCGTTAATTAAAGTTATGTCTGGTGATGTTTTAAATATGATTTTACACTTTTTCAAAATGTTACATTTTAGACCCTAGGGTTTGGAAAATTGCAATTAGGCCCTTGGAGTTTGCACTTTTACGACTTTGGTCCTTCAACTTTAAAAGATATACCAAGTAAACCTTGGACTTTGAAAGTGACATTATAGACCCACTATAGTTATAACTTGATAAAATGACATATTCAGCCTTCTTGTTTTTAATTTCAGAAGTTCGATATATACCACTTGCAGGATTATAATTACAAAACATGTCCAAATTGCCATGCTAGCTTATTTTAACATTTCATTTAGACATTTATAAGTTATAATTAACTAAAAATATGAAGTTTTAAGTATACATAAGTTTAAAATAACGATTTCGTTAGTAGGTAGCAAAAACGGGTACTAATCCTAGGTTTTCATAAACGTAAGAGCGGGTTTATGTTCAAATTCCTTCATTAATCAATAAAGTGGTTATTTTACATATTACTTAAGCATGCTAGGATAAGATTAAAACAATATTTAATCATTAATAACAATTTAGTTTTATCAAAAACTGCGATAAATTAGGGTTTCGGGTGTACGGTTTTAGATCAAAATGGAGATGAGCGGTGAATTGAGTTATGAACATTTAACAAGAGTATATTTAGGATTCATATGATAAATATTAAGGGTGTAGTAGCAGAATTAGAACATTTATAACCTGGGTTTGAGCTTCAATGATCAAAAATGGTGGAAATGGGTCGTTTCAGGTAGTATTTCCACTCGTACGCCTTGTATCTTGTTCCCGGGGCTTCAATTCTTCAGGGCTTTGCTTCTTAGACTTCTATAATGATCCTAGGATCATAAGGGAGCAAAGGATTGCTGCCTATAAGGGTTATAGAGGAGGAGATGTGGTGCAAGTTAGAATGAGCTATCTAAGGTCCTATTTATAGTAGTTTGAAGGCAAAGGAGTTAAGGAACACTTAGGATCTATTCATGGACATGTGGAGGGTCTAGTAGGTGATTTTTGGGAGCTATGGTATGAGTTGTATGAGCTAGGATTGTAGATTATGGAGGTGGACACCTCCTATGCTTGCCACGGCTGAAGAGAGAAAAAGAGAGGCCATGTGCTCTCATTTTTAACCAAGAAATGGTCTAAGTAGGTGGGTAATCTGCTTAAGGGTTTCTAGAAGAGAGTTCACATAAGAATTTTGCACTTGGAATGGTTTAAAATGGGTCAAAATTGATGGTGAAGGGTTCGGGCTGTTTTGGGGGTTCGACTTAGGGTTTCACAAGTTTCAAGCTTTTATTTCATGTGTACTTGATTAAGTATAGTTAATATATGTAGCCAAGGTCTGATATAGGAAGGATTAACAAATATTAGCAATTGGTTTGGGTTAAAACGGATTAGAATTGAAGAAATGAGGTCACGGGTTTGATTAGGGCACGTTTAGGGTTTTCTTGACTTTCTTGGTTTATATTTTGCATACTCTTGATTAGTAATGATGGAATACAGATCCTAGAGCTTAAATAAAGTATTATCAATGAAGTTTGATCGTTGTTTTAGTTAAAATGGGTTGAAAATTAAGACTAAGCCTAGCTTGGCAATTGGGGTTCTTATTTTTTTTAATATTTTTTTTTAGTGTAAGTCTTTTAGGGTTTCTAGCTTTTGTAATTCTAATACATTGTGAAGCAAGGATGTTAATGATGGTAAAGGTTTGTAAACTCATTTCTGAGGTTTAACAATGTCTTCTTGGTTGCTTATTGTGAATAAAGTGGTTAGAAACGAGAAAACAGGTCAAAGTTACATTTAGTGCACAATTAGGGTTTCTTGGATTCGTTTTCTTGTATAATTGAAGTGGAATTGTTGAAATTGATTATGGAATGATGATTTATATGAAAATAACGATTGAGAATGTTGTAATTTAAAGTTATTACCAATTTTTTTGGTGTATTGGTTTTGGTTTATAATGGTAAAAACAAGAAACGGGTCATGGTTTTAGTATTTTGCTCGGGTTAGGGTTTCTGACTTTTGAATTAGGGTTTTAAGAGTAAAAATGTGTATGAAAGATTATGAATAGAATAATTAGGGTTTACACGTTGTATATTGAGTGTAGTAGCTTGTATAAAGTGGTGGTGAAAAAATTAGAATGAAAATGGAGGTAAACGGCAATTTTAAGAGATCGGCATTATGAACTTGTACATTGTGCTTGAAAATTGTAACTTTGACTTGGAGGGAGTTTATATTACAAATGTGATGTATCGTTAACTTATATTTATGCTTTTAGCTTGTACATTTCTTTGCATATTAATCCTTCTGGGAATTAGGGTTTAGAGGTATTGGATAACGGGTTTAAACACCGTTTTTGATTATAAGTTGCGAATGATACTTATAGACTAATATACTTTGTAATAAGAATATGATGATATTGACTTGACTTGACATGTTATGATGTTTGCTTGACATATATGAAGACAGTATTGTCATAGATAGGTTGCGTGAGCTCGTCTACTTTAGTTATGCAAGTTACATGATATACTGAGTTATTGACATTACAAGTATGTAATAAAAGCAAAAAATTTACCCGTACAATGGTGATAATGTTAATAGGTTGATGAAAATTCTTGGGTTGTTATAGTCTCCACCCCTTACAGAAATCTCGTCTCGAGATTTAATTGAAAGTTATAGTGTAATAGGATTCGGTACTAGGTATGAATTTTAGGTCGTTATGTTAGGTTAATCAAGGTCACAAGTTTACGTGTGTGATGTATTTATAATTATGTTGTACACCATAATTATAATTACCTCCTTTCACACGTCTACTTATTTTTAAGATCATATCTCTTGGTGATAGTCAATAGAATTTCTCTAGATCCTGATAGAACCTGGGTGGATGAAATACTTTGATTTGTGGAACCTGTGGGTTATGGGCCCACCAGCTCTAACTGTGCTATCTAAATCGTAAGAATAGCAGTTATTACAATTAACCTTTAAAAGTCAACATCAAATAAGAATGCTATCACAAGTCTTTGTCAAAATTTTCATACCTAGTGGTATTGAAATCATTTGACATTGTATAGATTCTTGTGTGTTTCCTTGTTATTATGTTGCAGAATATAACAGAAAATTTTAGAATACGGAGATCATGTAATGAGTGATGTCAAGGAATGATTGTAAGAGAGTTGCTAATCACGTGAGATATAGATTTTGAAATGAATAGATGATGAAGGTAATAATGATAATGAAAATGATAATGATTAAGGAACGGGTTGAAAGAAACTTGTTTGTACGTATGTTATATACTTAAGCCTACTTATTAGTCACTTACAAAAAGAAGCCGTCATCTTTTAGTAATGAGAATTTATAAATTCATAGTTCGGAGATTTATAATTTCCTTATTCAAATGAAGAAGTGACCTAATTCATTTCAATAAGATGATCATAAATCGTCTTACCTAAGCATAAAAACACGATATGGTAATGTGTAGAAAATGATATGATCATGAATGGTTAGATAATATTGAGATGTTGATTGTACTGACGCCCATATATGAGGATGTATAATGTATGTTTGCAAAGGTATGAGGAAAGTATTCAGAGTTGAACATAATAGAATTAATGGAATTGACAAATGATGTTGAGTTTTGATATCATCAGATAACAAGATGTAACAGAATCATCACTTTATTATTTCATGGATAACTTTACATATCTTACATCACCGAAACTCTAAGAGTATTGATATTTATGCTACGTGTCTTGGGGTAGGATCTAGATAAAATAATGAATGACAAGGATTGTAGCTTGGTGTTTGGGGTTTATGAAGTGGGTTTCAGATGATCCTACATTTGTAACTGGTGGCGAACCTAAGTATCCTCAAGAGTTGTTTTCAGCGGTTGATCTTTTATCTCTGCAGTTTCTGGTCAGATGACCCACTTTGTTGCAAGTTCGACACTTGACAGTGCAAATCATCCTGTGTGTGCAGGGTGCATTTTGACTTAAAGAAATGCTTTCCACTGGTATTCTTTTGGGGGATAAGTCCTAACAGGTTCTTGTCTTCTATTCTGCTGGTGGTGGTAATCATCATTACGGTTGTGATTGTTGTGGTTATTTTGGTAGTTGTCATTTTGCGATTGTTGAAGTGGTTATTGTTGTTGTGGTATTTGGGGTAGTTGTTGTTGTTGTCGATGGTGTTTCTCTTATCTTCTAATTTTCGTTTATGATCATTGGTTTCTTGCACATAATCGCGTTTTATTATCTGATCCATTAACCTCTGGGATATGTTGATGGCTTCCTCCAAAGTTTGAGGTTTCGAGGCAGTAACGTTTCTTCATGCTTCGAGGTAGACCTCCAATAAAAATTTCCAAGAGTTTCTCATTGTTAGGCACCATGTTTGGACACAAGATGGTTAATTCTTGGAATCTTCTAACATAGGGTTTAAGATCATTTTCCTTTACACTCAGATTGTAAAGTTCCTCTTCAATTTTTCTGATCTCAGTCCGGGGACAATCCTGTTTGTAGAAGCCTTTTTAACTCAGTCCAGGTGGTTCGATTAGTTTCTTTTTCCCCTAGGTGTCATATGCATTCCACCAGGATAAGGCATCGTCAGTTAAAGTACCAGTAGCAAATGTTACTTTATTTTCCTCAGCACATCTGCTTCGAGAGAATACTGATTCGGTTCGTTCAAACCAGCGAATAAGGCCTACTGCTCCTTCCGTACCATTAAAGCAGAAAGGTTGACAGCTGATAAACTCTTTGTAGTTTCCATTTTCAACTGGGCAGGGTCCAGTGAGATTACTTGCATTGCAACGGTCGGCAGTCTTGTGCTTCAGGGGGGGGGGGTCGCCGCAGTAAAATCAGCAGTCAGTTGTCGGATGGCATCCAAAGTTATGGCTGGTGTTTCGGATGTTGACGTCCTTTTGGGAGACATTCTATCAACATAAGAGAACACGCAATAAGAATGACATCATAATGTTTTGAAAAGTAGTGATGTGATGCTCAAAATGCTTTATTGAATAATGTTATTTATCACTTAAGAAGTTATGGTACGATTCATGAGAAGAGATAATGATACAAATGATGGAGATGATGATGGAAGAGAGAGATAAGTTGGAAACAATAAGGTATGAAATGGGATTGCCTTTATAAATAACTTGCCTTTTTGTACATGGTCAAGATTTGACAAGCGTTTTTATTTATACCATACATCCCATGGCTAGGATAAAGTTTATTAACTATTCTAAGAGTTTGTTGATTTCAAGCCGGTAGATGACATCCTAAAGATCTTCCTGATCCGTTTGGTGTCGAGCTTGGATTTTCTCAATGATTTGTTCAAGATTGGAAATTCTATAGTGAGCAAAGGCAATCTTATCCTTTTGCCCTAACTGCTTCTTTTGAAGTTTGATAATCTGAGTGCGGATTCTCTTAGGTTCGGTCTTTAGTTTGTTACCATTAATACGTCCTTCTTCCATTCTCTCAATGCGGTGAAGATGGGAGTTCATCTAAGTTAATTTCAAAATATCTTCGTTTTATCCCTCATGATTTCAGATAATCTTAATTGGGACATTTTCCTATTTCAAATATCTGAGGTGGGGTAGGAGTATAAACTGAGGAAGATGGTGATACTAAATTACCGGTTTGATTCCGAGATGGATTAGATAACGTAGTTGAGGAAGAAGATGGGGAATGAATTTGCTTCTTAGGTGGTAATAGTTCTTCAGGAACAAAGAAATATCGAGGATCAAATAGTAGTGATGGTGGTAATACCGGAGATGGAGTCAAAATAGCTGGTGAAGTAATAGGATCTGGTGATGAAATAGGTAATTCCTTAGCATAAATTGCTTGTACGTCCTTCAAATAAGTATTATTGTAGAAAGATAAGAATACCGATGGGATCATATTATCGGTAGAGTTTTCCGAAGAGTTAAAAGAACTGCTTCCCCAGATGAAGCTGGGAAATAATCCGGTGAGACCGAAGTATAGTTAAGAATATTCATAGAGGAAAAAGCATCCTCAATATCAGAAGTAGAGTGGTTGGGAGAAGACATCGTTCTGATAACAACCTAGTTTGTAAATAACATAAGTTATTTATGTAATTGAAACCCCCCCCCCCCCCCCCCCCCCCCCCCCTATAATAGATATGTATATTTACATACTTGTTCTGGAATGTAGTGGCACGGAGGACTTTGATGGCTGAAAAAAAGAAATGTGGTTATAGTTAAGGTTTTGACCTTGTTCTCTATAACCATGGCGCTGATACCAATCTGTAACACCCCCATTTTTACAATATAGCAACGGAAGCTAATCTGGGGTATTACTTCATGGATACAACAATCATAATCATAGAAAACGACCAAAAGTGCGTTTGTTCTAAAAGATATGATTAATCTTCATTTCAAATCAGAGTTTTACAAAGGCAGGTCCCAAAATCTAGTTACATACATTGTGAATGATAACAAGTTTTAGCCATCTTTGAGTCCATGCCACTCTGTGCCGTATATTGCTTTTAACCTGAAGATAACATGCTCAAAAGTTAATACAAAGGTTGAGTGAAATTCATAGGTTTGAAATGTAAAGTTGAATATTAAGTTATAGTTGTGACAAAATACTGGTATTGCAGGGATAATTATTCCATGGAGATACTTATTTTCATGGAGAACAGTATTTATCATGGAGAACATATTATTAAGTAGAACAATATTATTACCCCTATACTCATGAATCAAATAAGAGATTATTAAAGAGATATTGGGAGATTCTACCTAAAGAGATATTAAAGAGATATTGGGAGATACTAACCAAAGAGATATTAAAGAGATATAAGTGATACTGCCCAAAGAGATATTAAAGATATTGGGAAAAATAAAACGGGTCCAACAGCTTTTCTCAATAAGCTGGAAATAAGCCCAAAAGGGCTGAAAGGCTAAATGGCAAAAATGGGTTAAAAGAAATATTGTTTGAAGGACTAATGCAAAAGTCCCAAGGGCGCAGATGGTAAAGGGTGTGTGTGTTAAAGTGTTGGGGGTTAAGGTAAAGGTCATAGGTTCGAGCCTGGGACTTCCTTATACTCCCAACATTTTTATTTTGCAAAAAAATTTTAAATGAAAAAGCTAAATAAGACTAAAATAAGCACTTTTTGTAAAACAACTTTTTCTAAAAAACCACTAATAAGCCAGAAATAAGCTACTTAAAGATGACAGAATGCTTAATAAGGATTTTGACAAATTTGGCTAAACTGTTTTGCTTTTTGGACTAAATAAGCAATTTAGAAGACAAATAAGCTGAAAACAGATGAACATCTAAACCTAATAAGCACTTCTAACTAAAAATAAGCAAACAAAAGAATCTAAAAAGCACTAAAAAGGGTACCAAGACAGCAGACTTAAAAACAGTTTAAAGGACTAAGACCAAAGTTTAAGCTAACTTTTTAAAGCTAATAAGCAAATGAAATAAGCTGCAAACTGAAAACAGATAAAGACTAAGACTCCAAGAACACAAATAAGCTGGATTTAAACAAAATGATTAAGAAAATAAGCTGAAAAAGGAATTTGAAAATGACAGACTTCACTTTTGTTTTTGGCTTTTTGAAAATAAAAACAGTTTTGAGCTCAAAATTAAGCTACTTAAGCTAAAAGCTAACCTTCAAAAGTTCAAAACAGATAAATTTCAACCTATAAGCTACTAGAATACACCAAAAATAAGCAAGATAAAACACTTAAAAATCTAGAAAAAAGACTTATGAAAATGACAGATTAGGCTACTAACTATGTTTTTGGCTTTTCAAGTTTTTGTAAAAAAACTAAATGGCTAACTGCAGCCCTAAGAATAAGCTAGTAAAAGTTGTTATAAATCTAAAATAAGCTAAAACAGATTAAGCTTACAACCTAGTGAACTAATGCTATGAAAATCAGAACCTAAAACAAACTTATACTATCCTAAATTTGAGATTGAAAAGTGGTGTTCAAACTTTTAAAACTGAAACCTATGAACTTGACAGATTAGAACTTAACATTCCAAATGACAATTGCAATAATTATGGACTCTAATCTGATGCATATAGAGATCAAACACAAGCTAAAACCAATACCAAAATGCAGCTTATAAGAAGCTTAGCATATAAGCTGATATCAAAAGCTATGATCCCACAGATTCAAGACATAAATACTAAAAACGTTGAAAATAAGTTTTAAACCTTAAAAACTTTTGGAGCTTGATCAAAACATCTTAAATGGGCTTAACAAAGTTGGACTTTTGGTCAAAAGAGACTCAAGCAGCACTAACATGGGTTAGTGTTAGTGCTGCTTGTGCCAAACACCCTTTTAAAAATTTAAAAACCAATTTAAGACTGAGACAGATTATGAAAAGCTTAAAAAGACTAAAACAGATTTATGACTAAGTATGATAAAGACTAAAAAGCAATTATGATTGAAAATTAAGCACTTATTAGTAAACTAATACTAAAAGCAGTTTTAACTAAATAATAAGCAGTTTTATATCAAATCTATACTAAACTATATTTAAGCTATAAACTATACTAAATAAGCATAAACAAGCAGTATTAAGTAGAAATAAGCACCAAATAAGCAGTAAAACAAGCAAATGCAAAAAATAAACTAAAATATGAAAAGTGAAAACTTACGAAACCCTTTGCTCAAAACAAGGGCATAAATGCTCTTAAGATCTTATCAACAAGCTCTAGCTTTTTTGAAAACAAGCTAGTATGGTCATATAAGCCCATCCAGGTTTGGCTTATCTTCCAAGTTAAGCTGAGGTATTTTTAGGGGTGGATTTTGAGTGAAATTAGCTTAAACACTGTAAGCTATATAAAAGTTTATATTGCTTTAGTAAAACAGTTTAAACAAGAGCTTATATGAGCTTATCAGAACCATTTTCAAAACGTATAATTCAGTAACTTAAAAAAAGAATTTAACATAAAAACTTAGAATTTCATTAATACTTAAAAAACGTTTACAAGACTTGAAAGAAAGTTACAATAAGCTAACTTAAACTAATATAAGCTGTAAAATACAATAAAAAGCTACCCTAGATTGATTAAAACTACATGCCCTAATCTGTGGCACAATGGCCTCTATTTATAGATGAAGGAGGAAGGTTTTAGGTCTTCAAGTATGTTTCTTCTGTGAGAGGGTTTGTGTAACACCCCCAAAAAAAATCACAACGCAGCGGAATACCACATGGGGTGCTACTTCTCATCTCAGCCCTTGATTTAATTTGATGTCCCATCAACCAATCAAATATCATGGGATTGCCAAGGTGGCACCCCCTTTGTCATCTTCTTGGGAGAATAAGTTAAGTTGGGATTGACTGGGTTGCAAGGGGTTAAAATTTAACAGGGCATGGTGAATACGTATGATTATGGGTTTTCGCGGGTAATGGTTTAAGGGTAATGGTTGTTTGATTTGTAACGGGGTTAGGGGTAAAAGGGTAACGAGGTTAGGGTGTAAGGACTAACAGTGAAAAAGTTAGGGACTAACTGTGTTAGTCCCTAAGGACTAACTGTGTTAGTCCCTAAGGACTAACGATGTAACAGTTTAAAAGGGATTATGGTTGGGCTTTTGGTTTGGGCCTTAGACATGGATTTGGGCTGGATTTGAAAATTTTGGATTTAGGCTTTATTTAATATCGTAAGGGTATGTAAATAAGATTGTGGGCTGACCCGGCCCATTATGTGGGCCCGGGTTGGTCCGTAATAGATGGGTATGCCTTCGGCTTTGGTTTTTCATGTTCTTTCGAATTCCGTTCTCGGTTTTGTCCGGTTTGGCTTGATTTTTGTCCTTTAGTGAATATTCGATACATGCACAATATACAAAGCAAAACAAACATATATTTGGCATTTTATGTCCATTTTTTGGTCATTTAAGCTCGTTTTATACATACAGAGTTCGTATGTGGTACTTAAACACATACCAAAATCCCCCATACCAAACTATTGCCGTGTCCTCACGCAATGCTATAAGTAAACACTTTAGAAGACTAATAGTCTTACTTCCCCTCGACTAATTACCTCGAAAAGTAGCTAAGTGTTCATCTTAAGGAATTAAGAACTCAATAGCTTTGAAAAGCCCCGTTTTGACCATTTTTATATATTTACACTAATTGCCACATATATTTTTTTATATTTTCCTTTTTCTTTTTCTAACTAGAATGTCTTGACTTTCGTTATTTTCATAACCTTTAGGGTCATAGAATAAGAAGCACTTCAATCCTAAAATGCCAAAAAAGGATAAATTCATCGTCCTCGATTTTTCACTTGTCCCAAACCAAGCCAACCTTAAAAACCAATCCCTTAAATAATAAGTTAACGACTTACTAATACTACTCATTTAAACTTGTAACGTGAAACTTTTCATTCTCTCGACATTATTAATATCTTAGGTTAATGTGCTCATCCAAATTTCAACCACAAATCAACTTTTTAAGAAAACTTGTAATTTTTCTAAGCTTCACGTTCTAACTCACAAAAATAATGAATTTGAAGGGCGAGATCATCCAGGGTTAAAAAAAAAGGCCCCCGGGGAAACTTTCGTCTTGCACATCCTAAACCGAGACCGGTTTAGGTGAACAAAGGATTTTGACTACCCTCACAGAGAACTAGTATCGAGTTCACGTGAGCCTTCGGTTTCAAAACCATTGGACTTCCCGTTTATACTTAAAAAAACTACAACTAAAGCAAATTAGTCTTAATTCAAAAATATATTTAAATTTTAGAAAAAGCGATTTTTAATATATTTATTTATTCAACAACTATATATATACATTTTTTTGCTATAATCATAATATATTACCTCTACCCTTTAAAAACGACTACCGCAATCCTATGTGACCGGCAAAGAGGTAGTGGTCTTACTTTTTGGTGTAGGCCCCCGCCTTTAAAAAATTTAAAATTGAAAAAAAAAAAAAAAGACCCCCCCCCCCCGAAACATCGGTTGTAAGCCGGCAAGATCCAGTAAACTAACGGGGATATTGTTTCTACTTATTAATACATATCATCATCATTATTTTTTTTGCAACATTTATTACGCGGTATATAGAAAAATTTTTCTTTTTAGAAAATTTAAGTATAGTAGCTCCTGAACTAGACTAAAATAAATTTATGTCATCAGACTACATTAATAAAGCTTCAAATTCAAAAATTGTTGATTTAAGTTTAATTTTCGAAAATAGCACTTATTATTAGTCAGGTTAGGAGCTTATGGAAGAAAAAGCCACAAATTACACTTATAAGCTCGTAAGATTTCCAAATAATCCTTGTTTAGCATCTAACTCATAATTAACTCTATCATTTCTCGTTCTACCCAGCAGGAAAGTCAAACATTGTGACAAAACACTTATTTTATTTTTGAAATTTTTTAATTTTTTTAATTTTTTTGGTATTTTGGTGGTAAAAACGGGATTACGTGAAAACAACGACTGCAGGCACAATCAAATCGATAGATTCCCCCCATACTAGAACTGAACATTGTCCTCAATGTTTTAAGAAGGGTCTCTACGTAAATCTAAAGCCGTTTATTAAGTATGCTCAAAGATAGACGTTAGTCGATAAGATTTAGGATATTGTATTCCCATAATCATGCAAAGGATTGAAGCTCGAGTGAACGAAGGACAAAAATACAAGCACGAGAGTCTTCATAATCCGGGGCAATCCTGGACATACAACACAAACCACGAAACACGAGAAAGGAAGAGGCGAACCTCCTCACGTCACACTTATTTATTACTACTACTATAATTATATTAGGATAAGCATGGGTTGCCACCCACGAAGCGCTTGTTTATTAATGAGTCACTAAGCTTGACTCGTCCCCGAATTTAGTTGTCCATGGGGAAGGTTTGGAGATCCGGGACAACCATAGGTGGTATGTCCCCTCCAAAGTAATGTTTGAGTCTATGATCGTTCACCTTAAAGTTTGGCTCGTCGGTTTGAGATAACTCGACGATACCATAAGAGAAAACTTGAGTAACGGTGAACGATCCGGTCCAACGGGTTTTGAGCTTGCCCGAGAAAATCTTTAATCGAGAATTGAAGAGAAGAACTCGATCACCAACGTTGAAAACGCGGTTCTTAATCTTGGAGTCATGAATCTTCTTCGTTTTCTCTTTGTAGATTAAAGAGTTCTCGTAGGCTTGATCCCGGAGTTCATTTAATTCATTCATTTGAACTTTCTGGTGATCACCCGCGGTCTTAAGGTCAAAATTGCAATGTTTCAAGGCCCAATAGGCCTTGTGTTCAAGTTCGATAGGAAGATGACAAGCCTTTCTGTACACTATCTTATAAGGAGTGCACCCGATGGGTGTTTTGAAAGCGGTACGAAAGGCCCATAAAGCATCGTCTAACTTATCGGACCATGAAGCACGATTTTCGCCTACGGTCCTTTCTAAGATACGTTTCAAACCACGATTTGAAACCTCCACTTGTCCACTCGTTTGTGGATGATACGCGGTAGAAAGACGGTGAGTAACTCCATACTTAAGCATGACCTTTGCAAATTGGTCATTGCAAAAGTGAGTACCGCGATCACTAATTATAGCACGAGGAGTTCCAAATCGGGCGAAGAGAGATTTCAAAATTTTAACGACAACTCGGGCATCGTTAGTGGGGAGCGCTTTTGCTTCCACCCATTTAGACAAGTAGTCAACGGCCACGAGAATGTACTTGTTCCCTCGAGAAGACGGGAATGGCCCCATGAAATTGATGCCCCATACGTCAAAGATCTCGCATACTTGAATTGCATTTTGGGGCATTTTATCTTTTTGCGAGATTTTGCCTTGACGTTGACAAGCGTCACACCGTGTGACCAAGTCATGGGCATCTCGGTAAATAGTCGGCCAATAAAAACCAGAATCAAAGACTTTTTTAGCGGTGTAGTTGGCACCATGATGTCCCCCGGTGGGTCCATTATGGCAAGCTGTGAGGATGTCAACAGCTTCTTGGCCAAAAACACACCGTCTAATCACTTGATCCGCACCAATTCTAAACAAGTAGGGGTCGTCCCAGAAATAATGCTTAACATCTTTAAAGAATTTTTTCTTTTGTTGGGACGACATCCCTTTCACAATAAAATTCCCCGCCTCGTAGTTTGCAATGTCGACAAACCATGGGGTACTAGAATCACCACGAAAGGTAACCATACCAAGAGTCTCGAGAGGAAATGTTTTGGTAATTTCCTTGTTCTCGAGAACATCTTGGTGGGGATTTTCAAGTCTTGATAAGTGGTCGGCCGCGAGATTCTCCGCTCCTTTTTTATCACGAATAATGACATCAAATTCTTGGAGTAGGAGAATCCACCGGAGCAATCTCGGTTTAGCATCTTGCTTGGCAAGAAGATATTTGAGAGCCGAGTGGTCCGTATACACTATGGTCTTCGACAAGACTAAATAAGGCCGAAATTTCTCAAAAGCATACATCACGATTAATAATTCTTTATCCGTAGTAGTGTAATGTGCTTGAGCATCCATCATGGTCTTACTAGCATAGTGTATAGGTTGAAAATGTTTGGCCTTACGTTGCCCCAAGACTGCACATACCGCGTAATCACTAGCATCACACATAATTTCAAATGGTAGATTCCAATTGGGAGCAACTAAAATCGAAGCTTCGGTTAACTTCTTCTTAAGTATATTAAATGATTCTATACGTTCTTTTGAGAAGATGAAAGGGGTATCTTTTTCAAGAAGATGGGTCATCGGTCGGGCGATTTTAGAAAAATCTTGAATAAATCGACGATAGAACCCGGCGTGACCTAAAAAACTTCGAATGCCTTTAACGGAAGTCGGATGAGGGAGTTTAGCTATAACATCAACTTTAGCTTTTTCGACCTCAATCCCGGACTTTGAAATTTTATGTCCTAGAACAATGCCTTCTTTTATCAAATAATGGCATTTCTCCTAATTTAGAACTAAATTAGTGTCTTCGCACCGTTTGAGCATTTTGTCTAAATGGGAGAGTCATGAGGAGAAAGAATCCCCGAAGACCGAGAAATCATCCATAAAGACCTCCATCGTTTCCTCGATCATGCCGTGGAAAATGGCCATCATGCACCTTTGGAACGTGCCCGGAGCATTACATAAGCCGAAAGGCATGCGTCGGTAGGCAAACGTCCCATAAGGGCAAGTGAAGGTGGTCTTCTCTTGGTCTTGCGGGTCAATAGGAATTT
>BQNB010085471.1:11529-28465 GCA_026074375.1 Tanacetum coccineum | reverse complement strand
CGATCCGGAGACCGGCTATTAATGCTTCATAGTCAGCTTCATTGTTGGTAGCCTCAAACCTAAACCTCATGGCGTACGTTAATTCAACTCCTTCCGAATTTTTCAATATCAGCCCGACTCCAGAACCATCTATACAGGATGACCCATCTATAAACAAAGTCTATGGTTCCGGTAATTTTTCTAGCTCTGCCATGAGTTCGTCTGAGGATTCTTCATCCGGTCGCTCTACGATAAAATCTGCCAATATTTGCCCTTTGATCGATGTCCTTGGGATGTATTGGATGTCATATCCTTCTAGCTTAAATTTCCACTTTAGCATCCTCCCGTTGATTTCTGATTTTGACAATAATTGCTTTATCGGCTGATCCGTAATTACAACAATTGTATATGCCTGGAAATACCTTTTCAGCCGTCTGCTTGCGCTGAGCAAGGCTAATACCAATTTTTCCATGGGGGTGTATTTGACCTCCGGCCCTCGTAGGGCACGGCTCATAAAGTACACTGGCAATTGCTTGCCTCCCGTTTCGGTCATTAAGACTGCGCTGATAGCTTCCTTGGCCGCGGCTAGGTATATGATTAGCTCCTCCTTTTCCTTTGGTGCAATCAGCATTGGGAGTTCCGCTATGAGTTTCTTCATCTGTTTGAAGGCTACTTTGGCTTCCTAAGTCCATTGGAAATCGCTCTTCTTTATGCACTTCTTCAGGGTTTTGAAGAATGGCAGTGATTTTTCAGCTGATTTTGACAGAAATCTGTTTAAACTTGCGAGTTTCCCGTTCAGCTTTTGTACGTCCTTAAGGCATCCCAAAGACGGTAGGCTAAGGACCGCGTCTGCTTTATCTGGCCATACTTTCAGTCCTTCAACGTTTACTTTGTAGTTTAAAAACATCCCCTCCTGCATTCCGAAGGTACACTTTTTTGAATTTAGCTTCATATTTATTTGCCGGAGAGTTTTGAATGTTTCTGCTATGTCTCGGATAATTTATTCTTCCGTATGGCTTTTTATGACCAAGTCATCGACATATACTTCCAGGTTACGTCCGGTCTGCTTTGGGAATGCCCTGTCTACTAAGCGTTGATAGGTTGCCCCAGCATTCTTTAGGCCGAACGACATCTTTGTGTAACAGAATATCCCTTGGCTGGTGATAAATGTTGTTTTTTCTTCAACTTCCTCTGCCATTTTGATTTGGTGGTACCCTTTGTATGCGTCCAGGAAGCACTGAAAAGGGTATCCGTAGAGAGACTCTACTTTCTAATCTATCTCCGGCAAGGGATAACCATCCTAAGGGCATGCTTTGTTTAGATCTTTGAAATCCACGCACATTCGCCAACTCCCATCGTGTTTCTTGACCATGACTGGGTTGGATAGCCAGCTGTGATAGTGGACTTCTTTCATGATTCCGGCATCTACCAATTTTTCCACTTCCTCCTGGATCGCTTTATTTCTTTCCAGCGCTTGCCCCCTTTTCTTTTGTCTGACAGGTGGGCATCCCTCTCAAACATTTAGGCGGTGCTCCGCCATGTGCTGCGGGACGCCCGTCATATCTACTGGCTTCCAGGCAAAAACATACAGGTTTTGTCTGAGCAAAGCATATAGTTCTTTGCGTCCTTTTTCTGTTAGGGTGGATCCTATGGCTATTGTATGCTCGGGGTATTTAGGATGAATAGCCACTTTTATCTCCTCCTCCAACATCTGACTGGTCACGGGGTGTTGTGTGCTAGGTCCGAAGATCATTGCACATTCCATTGGGATGACTATGTTGCTTCGTATCATTACCGTTCCTCCTTTTACAGGGAATTTTAACATTCCGTGTGTCGTGGATGGTACGGCACAAATCTTTCTTATACCCGTTCTGCCTATTATTCCATTGTGTTGAGATGGTGACCTGATAACCATAAAGTTCATCCATGCAGAAGTGGAATGCTCTTCGTCACATATCTTTACTAGTAGGGATATCTGGCCTATCGGCCAAATGGTTTCTCCATTGAATCCTATGAGTGATGTGGTAGCTGGGATCATCTGGGTTCTTATTTCTGGTCGGAGCCTGACGAAGTAATGTTCGTATAGAACTTCTGAGGACGTTCCTCCGTCCACGTACATCCGGTGTACGAAGTGCCCTCCTATTTCAGCTTCGATGATCATTGGTCCTTCCGTTTAGTCTTCCTCTCCTAAAGACGGAAAAGAGATTATTGTTTCCAGATAGAAACTCTGGGTGACCCTTTGTTTGGCTACCCTCTCCCATGGTTGAATCATTAAGATGGCTAGGGGCTTGTCTTTTCTGGCTGTTTCCCCCTTCTTTTGTTCCTTTGGCTTGTCGCTCTGCTTTAATTCTTTGATGAATTGCGACAATTTGCCTGACTTGATCATCTCGTCTATCTGCTTCCTCAGCTGCATGCATTCGTCTGTGCTATGCCCCGTATCCGCGTGGAATTCATAGTATTTGTTCGGATCCCTTTTTTCCGCAGGAGTTACCATTGGTGGTGGAGCCTTGAATTTTCCTTTTTCTAAAGCGAAAATTTCTTTCGGGGTTTTCATAAGGAGTGAAAACCTATTTGGCTTCCGATCTGATCTTTGCTTATTTTTAAAACCCTTCTTAAAATTTGGCTTGTTTCCTCCGTCTGGTTGTTTCCATGGCGCAGGCGCTTTTTTCTGACTATGACTGAATGCGGCAACTTCCCCGTGTAGAAAAGACGTAGTCACCCTGTACATTTTGTCCATTAACCTCGGAATTTTCTCGTATAAACGCTTGATCAGCTCGAGGTGGGTTATACCGTACATGAATCCGGAGATCTTCATGCATTCCGGCGCTCCTTCCACATCCAGGATTTCGGCTTTGTATCTTTCCATAAAGTCCTCCGTGGATTCTCCATCTCTTTGCTTGATATGATGTATCTCCACCGGATCCTTGATGTGTTTTGTTTATTGGAGATAAGTTTCCTTGAATGCTGTTCTCAAATCTTCATAGTTGTCAATGGATTCCCTTGGGAGTTTGTCGAACCATACTCTAGCGTTTCCAGTGAGCGTTGAGTTGAACATGTGACACCATGTTGGCATTGCCCACCTTTCTGTCTTTGCCGCGGCCTGGAATAGCTTTAAATGATCTTTCGGATCCCCACTTTCGTCATATGTCTTGACGTGGCTAGGCATCCTTGTCCTTAGGAAATTAAAATGTCGGATATAAGGTGTGAAAGGGTTTCTTTCCTCACACGTCCAAGGCTGAGAGAGATCATCTTCATAGGTGTTTGACCTGTGTCTTCTTGATTTGGACTTCCAGTGACCTCCCTCATTATCTTCACTCTCCGAATGTCCGCCAGTTTCTTGGGACGACGTGCCCCTATGATGATGATGCCTTGTTTGCACCCCGGTTTCCTTTTCGTAGGAACCCTGATGGCGGCTGTCAGGACGTGCAGATGCACTTCATTCTTTTCCTCCCAACCTATTGAACACACCACCCTCCTTCCGCGGCCTGGGCCTAGATGAAGGAGGTCTGTTTTGTTTGAGTCTTTTGAAGACACTGGCAACCGGTGACGGGCTTCGGGAGCGCCTATTTCCATGCCTCCTTTTTGGCTCTATTCTGGCGGTTGGCGTCTTGGATTCGGAGTAATGCGACTCTTCATGATTTCTTTGATTTTTTCTGGTCTCGTTGCCGTAGAGTAGGCGTGCCTTTACCGCATTAAGCTTATCTTGCTGCTCTTTTTCTTTTTGCATCTTTTCGGCAATGAGTGGCAAGAGTTGGTGGTAGTTTTTGTCGCACAATTCTCTTAGGACCTCGTCAGGCGTAGGCGCTTCGAGACGTTGTGGGCCACTTCTTCCCCAGTGTTTCGTACGGCGGACATGGGAACGGTTGGGGTGTGTTGTTCGTGAGTGCTCATGATGAGTATTTTAGAAAACGTGGTTACGTTACGGTCCCACGGATGGCGCCACTTGTTAGTACAAAATAAGTGTAGGGTTTAGAATAGGACTCAAATTATACGTCGGGTCGAGTTCCCGAATGATTTGAGCATTAGATCTTGTACTAGAGCAAGAGAAGTGATGATTTCCTGCACAATCAAATGAAAACCGTTAGCCTTACCGCGGGGACGGACCCCGCGATTAGACTTCGGCGTGAGAGTAAGTAAACATGTAGAGAGAGAAAGTGTCTGTATATAGAGTGAGAAAACCATACCGTTCATTGTGTCAGAAGGTCCCTTTTTATAAGCGAATGAAATATTAGGGTTTCCTAATATTTCGTTTGTTTAGTTAGTAGCCAGAGTAGGTCCCTTGTCGGGCAAGGTTCTGTAATAACCGTGTGTACGGACGCGTGTGCTTTCCGTGGACGGAAGTATCCTATAGTTAGGTCCGCGTCTGTTTTGATGTGTCTGGGCCATGACCAATGCAGGATTGGGTTTAGTTTTGGCCCGTGACTGCTAAGTTGGGCCCAGAAACCCAAGTGATAGTGTGGCCCAAACCCGGAGGCTTGGTATGCCTACTATACGTCATCAGATGCATTGTAAACTATTGAGTGGTAAATTATTAAGAAAATGTCATTTAACTCACAACTTAGGCAAAATAATCCATCACATCTGCGTCCATGTATATGCATAATCAACCATGTCTAAAATAACACAATATTTGAAATAAGACAATACCTAAAAGCGAATCGTATTTTGAAAAACTAAACAGGATTATACCTGAAATAGCATGATAACTATTGTTGGTTCTATCAAGACCATAAGAAATCCTCCTAAGTGCAACAAATGATCCACTACCACCTCTATCCTCCATTCTTAACCAACTAACTTAACACTACACACTCAAAAACTAAACCATCCGCAAAAACCTAAATTAAAATTATCACATTGGTCAGTTTCACATATGTCCGAGAGGTGCCCTATCATCACTAGTCTTACCATTACGGTTTATCAGGTCACGATTCAATCAATATATATAGTTTTAAGACTTGCACCTCGTATCATTTAGAATGATCCAACTTCGAGTTATTAAAAATGATTTCGACTACTCTTATTGAAGCAAGCCCTCATAAGATTTAATTTGGCATGGAATTACACCACACTATACTGGTAGTGTAAAATTTTCTACCATTGCCCAGGCATCAGCCTACCTCATCTGCTGGAACATTATACATGTGTTTTTATTCTCAAGCAATCTGTAGAAAATAACTCAGATGAAAACACATGTTAACTATGAATCAAAAAGAGAGCAACAATGCTAAATTAAGAGTACATGAATAACAAAAGAAAATTTGAACACTCATGCTACAACAAAGTTATTGTGGCTACGGATCCATGTTATAGAAGCAACAAATTTGAAGAATGTACTAATTAGTTTGTCTATTTGGGTTGTGTTTTATCTCAATTGAGTCACATAAAAACTTACACAAATGGAAGCGTGTCAAACACATTTAGTCTCTAAAAGTGCACTGATTGTTGTATTTAAATATTCATATTTTTATCGTTGTAATAACACAGCCAGTCTAATCATGATTGACACTTTAATTACATATAGAAACTTTTAACAAGAAATAATTTCTTTGTATACTTGTCAACCGTAGCCAACAGTTTTGACTCGTGTCAAAGATAAACCATTTTTCACCCATATTGAACCAAAACTGGTCGTGTTTCCCAACCCACATGACCCGCCCATCACCTCTACCATCATGATATTCAATTACATGACATGTTTTTGTTTGGGATTCACTAAATAAAAAGAGAGAGCTTAATATACTTTTACTCGACATTTGACCTTTATTTGTACGGTTGTGCCCATTGCCAATCACAATGCCACCAATTTGAGTCACCTGGCCAACTTCTATTCTTTGAAGCAATTTCTCTTCAGGAAGAAAATCACAGTAACCCTACAAAAATTTAAGCCTAAATATATTGAAACAAATATTATTTACATATTCTTTCCTAATAGAGCATTAAACTTGATAAAATTAAACTTAATATTTCATTAAACTTAATAACATACGTATACAAATTTTTGTTAGCTGTATAATTGATCTTGATTGATTATGATTTGTCAATCATTATCATGATTGTCAATCATTAGTTAATGTATTCGTTGTACTTGTTCTTATTTGTAACTTGGGCTCAAACCCATATCTTTGTAGGCTATATAAGCCACTCCTCCCAATGAGAAATACACAAGACAGTTTTACCATTCTTGTCAATCAAGATCAATTATACAGCTAACAATTTTTACATGTAAATTATAAGTAATCAAGTATTGGCTAAAAATTAAGCAATAAAAACGTAAATTACTAATCAGCAGAATTAACTTTCTCCACACCTAAAGAGCAACCACCCTTAGGGTTAGGGTTTTGACTTCGGCTATGTAGCAGATACACCAACTTTGTCCATCGTTCTTTCGGAAGGGTTGCCGAGGTTGGATTTGAAACTTGAAGTTTTTTCAAGGCCAGGGTTTCAACGCGTATATGAAAACCAAGAATAATGATTGTGATACATCTAGTATCTAAACTCTAAAGAACTAATCGTTATAATATATGGTTTGGAAGAATAAAGGGGTTGCTGTGTATTTATGAAAAAATTGGGTTGAAATAAGTTGGTGGGTGTTTTTTCTAATTTTTAGTTTTGGCCTTAAAGTTTTGTAAATCACTCCCTGTTTTTTAAAGTTTTAGTTTTTATAATTGTAACACATATGTTTTTTAACCCAATGATCTTATAAAAATGATTTGTTTTAAATTTGACCAATTTAAGAAAGGGATCATTCCATAGTTACCTAAAGTAAACCTTAAAATGTCATATTTACCCAACATAACATGATGTACAATGATTTGATGCATGTTTGAGGAAATATAAAATTTTGATGTTTTTATTTGCGATATATGGAATTGCCCCTTTAAGAAATATCCAGCCTTTTTATTCTTTAATTGTTTCTGTAAAAAAAAAATTAATCTAATTTTTACTTAATAAAGGAAGAATTGAATTTTTTAAAATACGAAAGTCCCCACTTAAAGTTTTATTTTATTATATAAAAGGTTTACTTTAAAGAGTATCTCTGACTCCATCTTTATCTTATAAAACAGGTTTTGCATCCAGGTTTAATTTCCCAACTCTTTAAATAGCTTAGAGACCGATCTAAAAATTCGGTTTATAACTTCTTTTTAGTAAAGGTGGAGTTTCGATCATATCCGGTTCTTTCACACGACCCAGTTTTACGAAATTTACTAGATTGTTGGCAGTTGCATGAAGGCCAATCAAGCAAATGTTAATAATATGCAATGTGTTCGTTGGATCAAGTTCGTTTCAATTGTTCAACTGAAAAAAATACACACCACTTATACATTGAAATAGCACAAAGATGATTCACGACTAAATGTACAGCAAACCCACATTACTGAAAATTTAAGATGGTATTAAATAAGCATATAAAAAACCAAAAGGGAGTACACTACTTGGCAGGATTAAACCTAGTTGAATGTTATTGATAGGTTATTAAGTTGAGTACACAAATAATTATCTTGCGGGATAATCATTTCACTATTGAAATGCAAGTGATTACAAGATAATGAAATGGTTAACCAATTAGACGATGATGAAAACTGAAAAGTGTTTTGGGGTTAGGAGGTAATCGGTTTATGAGTGATGCCTAACCCTAATGATACATGATACATTTATAATGTCAAAGGAATCAAACTAAACACACTTCAACCACAATAATTCCCAAATACCAAATATAGAAACTTCAAGAGGGGGGGGGGGGGGGGGGGGGGGGGGGGGGGGGGGTATCCAAATATGACCATGAGCCTCTGAAATTAATAACACATAATGATGCACAAATAATATGCTAGACAATAATCATATTTTAAGGCCTTAGTTTAACTTCCCCTTAATCTAACTATTACATAAGTAAAACATTTCAAGTTTTTCAGAAAAGGATTTGGAAATATGAACCAGAGAGTGCTTGGTGAGAATGTGTGTAATTTGATGAGTGGGCCAAAAAATTTGAGTTTTAATAATTCGAGTTGCGATTATTTATCTATTTAAATGGAAATCTATTTCAAATTTCATTGACCTCTCATGGAAAATAGGGTTATTAGCAAGCTGAATAGGAGACTTGTTGTCACATTGATGGGAAACACGAAGACATATATTAACTTTGAAATCTTCAAAAAAATTGAATCCATATATTTTTGGGGTAAAGGGTTTCCCCGGTAAAGTTATTACTCTAAAAAATAATTAAGTACAACGGATGAGGGTGAATCACACATCTCCACCCGTTACATAGGCAACCTACTTCCTTAAAGGAAGGTACATAAAGTGACTAGACTACAAATGACTCAATAATTTCAAGTAATCTATCTCTTCTTACGACCTCGTACCTTGATATCCAAATTATCGCATATAGATTGAATGTTGTCAAGAATTTTATGGCCTTCATACATATCATCATCGTATGGGTCGTAGTCGTAATCAGCATACTCATAAGTTTCCCTCCATTGTTCTAGCAAACTGTTAGTACTATAGCCAACCCTCTTTGAAGCCAGAAAACTTGTCATTTCATTATCAACTAGTTCAACTTCATCCTCACTATCATGATCACCTGGATAATCAACCTTTTTTAGAGGTTTACCCTCATCATCCACAAGTGTAAGTTTCCCATCAATAATTAGTCTTTCAAGCTTATCAATTTTTTCAACAATAGGTGCAGTACTAGTACTATTAGATCCCACATTCCAGAACGAAGGTCCACTAGAATTGGCCTCTTTACTAGCCAAAATTAAAGTCCCCTAATTTGTACCCAAGTCGACATCATTTTTAAGTGAATTAAGCATATCAAATGGGTTTGGATTACTAACCTCTTTTCTAGACTCTGCATCTCTCTTCTTATTACAACTAGTGTTGGCATTATTATTTTTAGAAACAGGTCTATATACTTGTTTGACTGGTTTAAATCCCACCTTATGACCAACCGGAACACCTCTAGAAGCTTGGCTAGGATTCTTTAAGTTCTTCGCTGCATCCGAGCCTATATTCTTGGGACACTCATCCTGAACATGACCAAAAACTTTGCAACACGCACACCTAGGAGGTTTTCACTCATACTCAACACGAATAGTACACCTATAGAACCCTTCCCCAACAAGTTTAGGCATAGCCACCACGATGGTATCTTTCAACTCCACATCGACCTGAAGCTCAATAATTGCTCTAACATAGCTTGACCTACCCCATGATTACATGCGCGTGTCAAATGTATAAGAGTTAAGCATCAAAGGAGTACCAAGTTTAGTAGCAATGACACTTAAACCATCATCGCTAAACTACATCATAAGGACACCATGAAGTTTAACCCAAATTGGAACATTACCAACATCTTCTTTCAATAAGTTCACATCTGGATTCTATTTTTTAGAATAAGCGGATTATTGTGAATAAACCATAGACCATTTTCAAGCATTGAATCCAAACTATCCATAGAGCTAAATTGGAAGCAGAATAACCCGATAGACGAGTTAAGCATTGATTTAACCAGTCCATATTTACCCCAAGTGTTCCTAACATAGTTAGCAACAACGGGGTAAGCCACCCGCTTTCCCAAAAAGAAACCATATGTCGTATTACCAAACCGTTGGCTAATAGCTCTAATAGACTCCAACGCGATGGCCACATAAACCCTGTTTCCTGCTGGTGTAATTATAGTGCCGAAATTCACACTCTTCCTACTCGGTTCACCGATAACTTTAGCATACGAAGTAGGCCCCGAGTGAATCGGACCATAATTATTAGGATCTGTAGTAGGCGAATCAATAATATTTAACCGGAATAGTACATGTGTTCGGATCAGCATTCCCTACCTTCGTACCAATCGAACTAGCATGCAGCCCATGCATCAAATGCTGATCCAAGTTCACCACATTAGGAGAACAAGTCGTAACCTCATCTACATGGTGGTTTTCCTTCGCTGAATCATCAGCAGATGCACTTTCTTTTTCCTTCACTCATCTCCATCCCCCTCTCCGTCTCTAACTCAAGAAACCACGCTCCATACTTAACACATGCGACCCCTACACCATTCAAATAACGATTATCCAAACACTTCCAAAAAACCTACTTCAACTCAAGACCATTAACAGACTCGCACAAACCCACGTTCATATCAGAACCCCAACAAGATGTGATATCGATCGGCTAGCAAAACCCACAACTGAGGAAAATAAATATTAAGAATGTCGGCTATGGTTTAAAAGATCTAGTGTATATCAACAATAAAGCACACAGTAGATCAATAGTAATAAACAAAAACACACAACCTGATGTAGTCAAGGCCTAAAATCGTTTAAACCCTAATTGATCAGACTTTAACCTAACGATAAAACTGGTAAGTAAGGGATTAAGGTGGACTTAGTTAAAGAATAATTACACTGAGATGGTTAAAATCCAAATCAAATGATGAATAAGGAAAAAAACAATTAAAATTGAGGCTGTTATGGTTTGTCGTTTTTCTGCTTGATCGCCCCTTTAAATTGAATCCATATTATTTCACACGGAGAGGCCATAGACATGTGCTCTGCTTCAGTTAAGGATTTTGATAGAGTGACATGTTTTTTTTTTGCTTTTCTAAGATAAGACAGCCATTTAGGAAAAATAAATAACGAGAGACATATATTTTTGGTTTTGGGGCATTTAGCCCGGTCAGAGTCAGAATACGAAACTATTTCATCAGTAAAGGAGATAAGAGAGCGGTCATACTTGAAGGCCCTCCCCGGGGAGGCTTTTAAATATCTCATAACATTAAAAGCAGCTTACACATGAGATTTAATAGAAGCATGCATATGTTGAGGTAAACAGTTAACATAGTATGCTATACCAATGTGAGTTAAGTAATTAAGTTTATCAACCAATTTTTGATAGACAATGATGTTGTCAAGAGAAGAATCATCGTCACTCAGCATAGTGTTGGGTTCAATAAGAAGAGAGGTGATATTTCAACCAAGCATCAAAAACTCATGTAGTAATTCAAAATATTGCATTTTGAGCGAGACAACTAGCATTATCAGATTCAAGAACTTTAATGCCTTAAAATGTTTGAGTTAACCAGATTTTGATTTAAAGTTATAGCTCAAAAAGATTTTAAACATATCAATCTCTTTTAAGTCATTTTTAAAAATGATGATATCATCAACATAACCAATAAATAATAATCATTTAAACTCTGAGTGAACATTCAGATAGCACACCAATGAGTTTCTCATATCATTATCTAGAAGCCTGGTTTAAGCCATACATAGATGTTTTTCTTAATTTAATTATTTTTATTTAACTTAGAGGCATAGCCTTCTGAAATTTTCATGTAACATCTTATCTCAATTCACCATACAAGAAGGCATTTTTAACATCAAATTGAAAAGATGCCACTCATTTTTCACAACAACGGCGATTAAACATTTGACAATAGCCATTTTGACCACATGAGAGAAGGTTTCATCATAATCTAGCGCTTCTCTTTGAGAAAAACTCTTAGCAACAAATCTAGTTTTGTACCTTTAAATTTTCCCCTTAGACTTGTGTTTTATTTTATAGATCTATTTACGGTCTTTTTCCTTTAGAAAGGTCAGTGATTTCTCAAGTCTCGTTTCTATTAAGGGCTTCCATTTCATTGCTAATATCTTCAACCCATTTATTGTCATTAGTAACCTCTTTGTAATTATTGGGTTCAAAGCTTTTGTTTAGAGTGGTAAAGCATAAGTTTACACCAAACAATTTAGAGTAATTTGGGTAGTTGGCAAGCAAAAAATTTTTTAGGGCAGTTGGGTGGGCATCGAATGGTTGGTTTATGGTTTTTGATGGAGGATATTTAAGGCTTCGATACCATATTAGATAATCTAAAATGCTTAGCTTTATTACAAATAATATGCTGTATATATACAATATCCCTCCATTCCAAAATTATTGTTCATCTTTCTTTTTTGGTTCGTCTCAAAATTATTGTCCACTGCTATATATAATTGTTGGAATTGTTTAAGTTTACTATGTTACCCTTAATCAAGATTGTTATTTACATAACTGTATAAAACATTAAATAATTGTCAAAGGGTAAAACTGTTTTTTTTTTTACTTTTGCAAAATTCAAAACGGTAATAAATGCACTTTTTTAAACTGTGTATTTCTTGTCTGGTGACAATAATTTTAAGACGAAGATAGTACATTATAACTTGATAAGTAAGCTAACACATTAGGCTAATCCTAAACCAATAAGACTTGGGCTAAGCTTTAATCCATTACGGCTAATTAATAAACATTATTTTTTCTTGTGTTGCTTCATGACCACTTTCATATAAAAGCAACACCTTTTAAAATTGTTGCAAAGATTTTGCATATTTTTAAGTGTTGCATCTACACTCATTTTGTTTTGTAGATTGTAAGTGTTAGTAACCGATTCTTCATGTCATGAATGTTTTTTCTGTTAATTGCTACTACAGTCGGATTTTTAACACCCATTCTAGCCAAACTTAAGGTATTGTACAACTCCTACTCCAAATCCAACAAGAGTAATCTGACGTGGCATCTTCCATGAACTTATCGCTGTGAGGCTATTTGATACATTAATCCATGTATAATGAGACTGTAAACAAATTGATTTAGTCAATAAAAAACATGTCATTTAGTAGGGAAAAGTCAAATATCTAGTCATCAAAGTATAAGGGGAATTTCTTTAATTGCCGTTAGGCTGTAAACGAACTAAACGTTCAGTGAACATTTCGTGAACCGTTCGGTAAAAAGTTTGTTTATTTATTAAATGAACGAACATGAACAACATTTTATGTTCGATTAGTTAAATGAACGAACATGAACAAAAGTCTTGTTCGTTCATTTATGTTCGTGAACGTCCGATTATTCTTCGTTTATGATCGTATATATGTTTATGATCGTCTATCGTATCTTTTTATTGTATAGTTTTAAAATTGTTTTACTTACACAAAACAACACTTATAAAACACAATATGGTGTATATTATTGTGAATTTTATGTTTATTTACGTCCGATCTTTTATGTTCGTTCGTTTATGTTCATTTAGTGTTTAAATGAACGAACATAAACGAACATGAACAACCTTATTTCTTAATAAAGAACATGAACAAGAAAAATTGTTCGTTTAAGCGACCGTGTTCGTTTATTTGTCCGGCTAAAATTAAATGAACGAACATGAACAAGGCTCCGTCCGTGTTCGTCCGGTTCGTTTACAGCCCTAATTGCCCCCATAAGTACACATGTGTTGGTAGTGTTTGTCCAACAAAATTTTGTTCCTAAAATACCATGGGACACTACAATTTTTAGGGAGACTTACAAATTTTTTTGGAGATTTAAAATTATTTTGAGAGACTTTCACACAAATTTTGACAAGTGTCTCAAGTGGGCCCTGTCGTCCAAGTTTTTAGGTCTCCCAATGACACATGTCACTTTTTGCATGAAGACCTCCTCAGTTTTTTTGGTCTCCCAGGTCTCCCGGGGTATTTTGAGAAACAAAAAATACTTAGGCCAAAATGTGACTAGTGGGTGTACTATTCAAGTGCATGACACATCATTTTGTAAAACATTTTGTGAGAGTTATTTTGTGGTTCTAGCATTCCTCTTTATTTTATGGGGAGTCGATCAACAAAAGAATCTTTAGTTGGAGAGAGTTGACAATCAGCTTATGAGATTCTCTCAACAAAAGAATATTTAGTTGGAGAGAGTTGACAATCAGATATTTATATTTTGACTAAATCCTATCATATGCATTTATGAGATTCTCATTCTACTTGTATATGTATATCTATCAATCTCTTCCCATTGAACAAAACATTAACCATACAAAAGAGAAAAGGATCGATGGGGATCGGGTACAAGCATTTCAGCCACACACACAAACTAGAGATCCATGACATGCCTGAAGGTGCTGAGGTTAATACATGCTCCGGCTGCAACTCTCCAGCTACGAAGACCATATACGTTTGCTGGCAATGCAATTTCTTCTTACACGAACAATGCTTTCACGCAACCCGGTCGAAGAAACACCCATCACACCCTTTACACCCACTTACCTTGGCTGCTTACCCTACTTACCCTGAAAATTCATTCTACTGCAATTCCTGCAAAATCATGGGAACTGGTTTCTCGTATTCCTGTTCAGATTGTGATTTCAATCTTCATGTCCATTGTGCTTATCTCGTTTCGATTACTACAAATTCTCATCAACCACATCCTCTAACTAGCTGGCCTCACCCAGATAATACATCTTCTCCAGATGACGGAATAGTGCCACCAAATTTACATTCCATGCTCCCTAATATCGCCCACATGTATCCATTTCCCACTCCCAATCAGGCTACTACAGTTCAATATCCAACAAGTATCAACCAAGACCATTACCTGGCTCAGAATTTTTCCAAGTTATCTGTTACACCTAGTGCGGAAAATGCGCATGTATCTCAAAATTTTATCACAAGTAACCAGAATTCAGCTGTACCACAATATCCAAAATATATAACCCAAGACTCTTATGTGGCACAAATTGCTTCCCCCTTTTCTCCTCCTAATCCAAAAACTAGTTCCCACTATATGCACACGTCTCAAAACTTTGCTAACATTTCCACAAGTGCCCAGAATTCATCCATACCCCAATATCCAACAGGTATAACCCAAGACTCGAATACGGCACAGAATGTCTCCCAGGAGTTTCTTATTCCTCCAATTGCTCAAAATCCAAATACTACTCCCCAAAAAGCATATACATCTGAAACTTATCTCAACTTCCCCTCGAGTGGCCAGAATTTACCCATACCTCAAAATACCACTTACAGTCTTGCTTCAAGTGCTCCCTATGAACAACCATCCCACCATGGAGAATCTGGTAAAACAGTATCTAAGAAAAATGAGATCATACACTTTAGCCATCCTCATAGTTTACTTTTGGTAAAAATCAAACATGGAAAAAAGAAGAAAACATGCTCAGGATGTCAAGAAACCCTTATTGGCAAAGGTTATGCATGTTCTGAAAAAAATTGTGGGTTTCAACTTGATGAAGCTTGTTTTAACTTAAAGAAAGAGATTTGGCACAACTCTCACCCAGCCCACCCGCTTGCCCTTCTCTTATCGACAAACGAATACGATGATGGCATGTTTATTTGCAGTGCGTGCTTAAATAGCAATACTGGATTCACCTATCAGTGTTCGATATGTCAATATGATCTGGATATTAAGTGTGCAAACTTGAAGGAAACTGTGAAGCGGGATGATCATGAACACGCACTTAAGCTGTATTATGAGTGTCCATTGAAAGAGGACGAGTACACATTCTACTGTGATGTTTGCAATGAGGTTGTGTCTCAGGATCACTGGACATATTACTGCCAAGAGTGTGACTATGGTACTCACTCGGATTGTGTGGATCGTGAAAAAAGTGATGATTTGAGTGGGGATCCTAATGCTGAAGAAAGAACTAACGAGCTGACACTTGCGGAAGCAAATGAAATTTATAGGATAAGTGCTATTGGCCGGCAATACGCGTTAGACCTTATATGATTTCTTTGAAAGTTTTTGTATGCGTGATTTGTGTATTTGTTGAAGATATTTGCTTTGGTCTAAAGTTGTTGGTATTGATACAAACAGCTATATGACATACCTTGTTATTCTCGTAATTTGTCCTCCTTCACTATTTTAATCAGTATTATTACTCTCTTTTTTTTATATTGTCATTGTCGCCGTCACTATTTTAGTGATAATATTGATTAAAATTGTTGGTATTGCTATTCTCGTAATTTGTCTCCGAAAACTAGTCACTAGTAAGGATTTTTCTTGTTGTAACAGCTCTGCAATTCAAAATGCAAAGACAACCCATAACCAAGATCAATTTCATTTAAAAAAAGTAATAGAACAAATGGAGTATATTATAAAATCAAAGTAAACTGAAAATGCTCATTGGGTGTTGCATAAGAGACTCTTGATAATAAAAAATCGTTTCAATTTTTGTCTCATCATTTCATATGAAGTTGCCTCGAATTACAGGATGAAAACATCTACAACTTTGCTTATAGACTTCAGATCAATTATTGTTCCAAAGGTCAGAAACAACTTAACAGTTGACTCTGTAAAATAATGAAGTCAATCAATAGCTTTCCTAAAAAAGAATATAAAGATTAATGGATTATGTTTTTCCAACAAACAGGCCGTAGTTGTAGTTCTTGAGAAGGTCCTATCATATTCTTTTTTTTTTTGAAAATGTGAATATATATTATTTCCAAAAAAAACATCATAACTATTACAAATGTTATCATGAAGAACCAATGATCATGCTCACTGTTCTCACCATATCACAGACATACATCAGACATACATTCTAAAGAATACAATGATAACATCAGTCCTATATTCATCATATTTTCACCAGAGAACACTACATTTCCTATACCAGTATTAAATCTAAATGCATTTCCAGAGTAGAATCACACTAGACATAGTACTGAATAGGCCTCATGTTCACCGAAGATCAAAACAAGAACTACATTTCCTTCATGAAGGCAATCTAAATAAGCTTTCTGCAGCAGCCCCCTCACAGCAAAGCTTAAAAAAAATGGCATCCATGATAGGCATCATCCATTGTTTTGACCTTGTTACAGGTCCTATCATATTCGATGAGGTGCAAATTGGCAACGATTAATAGAGCACCAAAAGGAAAACTAAAACACGAAAAAGACACTGAATCTAACCAAACTAGACAAATGTTTAATTCTGAATGGCGCTTTATTAAAAAAACTAGCGAGAAGCTAGGGACAAAGAATTACATGCTAATGGACACGACGTTATACAACGGTTAAATAGCCATTCTATCCAATTAATAGAGAGCCTATTGGCAACAAGTGCAAGTGAATTGCTTGATATCGTTCCGAATGAAGCTTTGCTTTGGTCTTTTAGCCACAAAGAATGAATCGTTTCT
>BQNB010085471.1:0-11321 GCA_026074375.1 Tanacetum coccineum | reverse complement strand
TCCGGGACAATCATGGGTAGTATGTCCCCTCCAAAGTAGTGTTTGAGTCTATGATCATTCACCTTGAAATTTGGTCCATCGGTTTGAGATAACTCGACGGTACCATAAGGGAAAACTTAAGCAACAGTGAATGGTCTGGTCCAACGGGTTTTGAGCTTTCTTGAGAAAATCTTTAATCGAGAATTGAAGAGAAGAACTCGATCACCAACATTGAAAACGCGGTTCTTAATCTTAGAGTCATGAATCTTCTTTGTTTTCTCTTTGTATATTAAAGAGTTCTCGTAGGCTTGATCCCGGAGTTCATTTAATTCATTCATTTGAACTTTTCGGTGATCACTTGCG
This sequence comes from Tanacetum coccineum, assembly GCA_026074375.1. Lineage (NCBI taxonomy): Eukaryota > Viridiplantae > Streptophyta > Magnoliopsida > Asterales > Asteraceae > Tanacetum > Tanacetum coccineum. Next base: position 10,979 of record BQNB010085471.1, on the reverse strand, counting down.
GTCTTGAGGTCAAAATTGCAATGTTTCAAGGCCCAATAGGCCTTGTGTTCAAGTTCGATAGGAAGATGACAAGCCTTTCCGTACACTAGCTTATAAGGAGTGCACCCGATGGGTGTTTTGAAAGCGGTACGGAAGGCCTATAAAGCATCGTCTAACTTATCGGACCATGAAGCATGATTTTTGCCTACGGTCCTTTCCAAGATACGTTTCAAACCACAATTTGAAACCTCCACTTGTCCACTCGTTTGTGTATGATATGCGGTAGAAAGACGGTGAGTAACTCCTTACTTAAGCATGACCTTTACAAATTGGTCATTGTAAAAATGAGTACCGCGATCACTAATAATAGCACGAGGAGTTCCAAATCGGGCAAAGAGAGATTTTAAGAATTTTACGACAACTCAGGCATCGTTAGTGGGGAGCGCTTTTGCTTCAACCCATTTAGACAAGTAGTCAACGGCCACGAGAATGTACTTATTCCCTCGAGAAGACGGGAATGGCCCCATGAAATCGATGCCCCATACGTCAAAGATCTCGTAAACTTGAATTGCATTTTGAGGCATTTCATCACGTTGCGAGATTTTGCTTTGACGTTGACAAGCGTCACACCGTGTGACCAAGTCATGGACATCTCGGTAAATAGTAGGCCAATAAAAACCGGAATCAAATACTTTCTTAGCTGTGTAGTTGGCACCATGATGTCCCCCGGTGGGTCCCTTATGGCAAGCCGTGAGGATATCAACGGCTTCTTGGCCGTAAACATATCGTCTAATCACTTGATCCGCACCAATTATAAACAAGTAAGGGTCGTCCAAAAAGTAATGCTTTACATCCTTAAAGAATTTTTTCTTTTGTTGGGACGACATCCCTTTCATAATAAAATTCCCCGTATGGTTGTTTGCAATGTCAGCAAACCATTGGGTACTAGAATCACCACGAAAGGTAACCATACCAAAAGTATCGAGAGGAAATGTTTTGGTAATTTCCTTTTTCTCGAGAACATCTTGGTGGGGATTTTTAAGTCTTGATAGGTGGTCGGCCGCGAGATTCTCCGCTCCTTTTTTATCATGAATAATGACATCAAATTCTTGGAGTAGGAGAATCCATCGGAGCAATCTTGGTTTAGCATCTTGCTTGGCAAGAAGATATTTGAGAGCCGAGTGGTCCGTATACACTATGGTCTTTGACAAGACTAAATAAGGCCAGAATTTCTCAAAAGCATATACCACGGCTAATAATTCTTTCTCCGTAGAAGTTTAATGTGCTTGAGCATCCGTCATGGTCTTACTAGCACAGTGTATAGGCTGAAAATGTTTAGTCTCACGTTGCCCCAAGAGTGCACCTATCGCATAATCACTAGCATCACACATAATTTTAAATGGTAGGTCCCAATCGGGGGCAACTAAAATCAGAGCTTTGGTTAACTTCTTCTTAAGTATATTAAATGATTCAATACATTCTTTTGAGAAGATGAAAGGGGTATCTTTTTCAAGAAGATGGGTCATCGGACGGACTATTTTAGAAAAATCTTGAATAAATCGACGATAGAACCCGACGTGACCTAAAAACTTCGAATGCCTTTGACGGAAGTCGGATGATGGAGTTTAGCTATAACATCAACTTTAGCTTTGTCGACCTCAATCCTGGACTTTGAAATCTTATGTCCCAGAACAATGCCTTCTTTTACCATAAAATGGCATTTCTCCTAATTTAGAACTAAATTAGTGTCTTCGCACCGTTTGAGCATTTTGTCTAAATGGGAGAGTCACGAGGAGAAAGAATCCCTGAAGACTGAGAAATCATCCATAAAGACATCTATTGTTTCCTCGATCATGTCGTGGAAAATGGCCATCATGTACCTTTGGAACGTGCCCGGAGCATTACATAAGCCGAAAGGCATGCGTCAGTAAGCAAACGTCCCATAAGGGCAAGTGAAAGTGGTATTCTCTTGGTCTTGCGGGTCAATTGGAATCTAAAAATATCCTGAGAAACCATCTAGAAAACAATAGTATTCGTTTCCCGCGAGTCTTTCAAGCATTTGGTCCATAAACGGTAACAAGAAATGATCTTTATGAGTGGCATGATTTAACTTTCGGTAGTCAATGCATACACGCTATCTTGTAACTAATCGAGTATGTATCAACTCATTATCTTCATTTTTAATTACGGTTATACCGCCCTTCTTAGGTACATAATGAACTGGGCTAACCCACGGGCTATCAAAGATAGGGTAAATCAATCCGGCATCAAGGAGTTTGATAACTTCCTTTTTGATAACCTCATGAATTTTTGGGTTAACCCTTCTTTGATGTTGAATTGCTGATTTAGAGGCATCCTCCATTAATATTTTATGAGTACAAAATTGAGGGTCAATGCCCTTAATATCGGAGATTTTCCAACGATGGCAAGCTTGTGTGACTTTAAAACCTTTAGAAGTTGGACCTTCTCATCTTCTTTTAAGTTTTTAGCAATTATGACGGGTAGTTTATCGGTACCCTCCAAAAATGCATACTCAAGATGAGAAGGTAAATCCTTGAGCTCAAGCTTTGGAGGATCATCAATAGAAGATTTTACTATTTTAAGTTCTTTAAGATTAAGTTCTTTTGGAGGGAGAGGATATGATGGATCATCATTTAGTAACTTCTCGAGTAGAAGAAGGTCTCCCTCCAGATCAAAGTCATCATCATCAATTCCCGATGGAATTGAATCATTTGTAAGACAAGCTTCGATTTCTTTCAAAATGAATTCACCTTCCTCAAAAGGAGTAACAGAGAGGGAAGAAGTAGAAAGGATAGGATCTAAAGGCGGAGTGGGATTGCCACTCGTAGAACTATCTGAGAATCCGAGCACTTCTTGAGCATACTCCTCACAAGCTACGTCGATGACATCGATTCGATTAATCGACATAACATCATTGTAGGAGTATCTCGAAGTTTGACCAACTTTAAAGGTTATGGCTTCATCATCAACTCGGAGAGTTAATTCTTTACCGTAAACATCAATCAAAGCACGTGTCGTCCTCAAAAAGGGTCTCCTGAGAATTAAGGGAACCCGAGGATCGACAACATAATCAACGACTATGAAGTCGGTCGGAAAATAAAACTTTCCTACTTTTACAAAGACATCTTCGGCAATACCAGTGACTAGTAGCGAGTCGGTCTGCATGTTCAAGAATCATTTGAGTAGGAGTAAGTTCGGGGAGTGAGAGCTTTTTCCATATGGAAAGATGCATCAAGTTGATGCTTGTACCAAGATCGGCCAAGGCTAAGCATTCAACTAACTCCGGAAAATCACATGGGGTCTGGTATGTGCTTAATTACACATACCTTTTACCTTTAAAAATGAGCTAAAATAACCAAAAACGGGACTTAAATGCCATAATATAGATTGTTTTTGCTAATTGTATTGTGACAGGAAAAAACGGATATTAAGAAAAGGACGAAAAAACAAAGCCAAAACGACCAAAACCGGATCGGAATGGATAAAGACTGTGAAAGACAAAGCCAAATCGAAGCCGAAAAGCAATCAAGTCAAACAGTCAACAGAAAAAGACTACTGGTCAAAACAAAGTCAACCCCGAGCAAAAAAAAAGTCAACTAATCAAGAAATATAAGCTTTAAGGGTTTTTGAAAGTGCCAAAACCTAAACTTTATATTTATAAGAGAAAAGGGGATAAAGAAGAAAAGGCTAAACTGCCAATTGTGCCAAAGTTGTACTACAAGGGATTCACTTCCACACTCCCCTAATTGTACCCAAAGACGAGTGGTGCAAAAGGTGTTATAACCTTTGGGGACTATTTCTGCCAAGTCCCCAAAAGTTATAACACCACAAGGACCATGGGTGCAATCCAACAAAACACTTTGAGGGACCAACTTTGCCATTTCCTAAAACCTTCACTCTGTTATAACCCCAAACAACTTTTCCCGCCTTCTTTTTCCCCCCAAAAACAACTCACGGGTGTGTTAACCCGTTTTTACCCTGCGTTTCTTCTCCACCACCATGGGTACTCACCTCCCCCCTCCTCCACTAACTTTCCCAGCTGTGAGATTGCCAAGTTGGCAATCCCACGTCTCCCAAAGCTTATTTCGACGACCAAGATGGATTTTTTTTTGAAGAATTGAAGGGCTAGGATTTGTTTGCTTTCCCCCTCTCACACAACTAACACAAGGACTCAGTATAAAAGAGGAAGAAGACAGAAGAAAAGAGAAGTAGTTAGAGTTTTAGTTTTAATTTTCAGTTTGTATTTTTCTCATTTTTAAGCATTTCTTTCAAGTATTTTTCAAATTCAGTTTAAATCACTTGTACCTTTGTTACTTTAGTTTGTACTTCAATCATTTTAGTAATCACTTCGTTTCAAGTTTCTTGCTCTTTGTTTCAATTTTTAAGTCAAATTTACTCAATAAGCTCTCAATAAGCTCATTTGAGCTTATTACTGTTCATAAGCTCAAATTCAGTCAAATTTTGTGTTTTCAGTCATTCATTTCTCTTTTAGTTCATTTACATCAAAGTCATGATCACTTGAGTGCATTTGAGTACAATTTGAAGGATCAAAGGAGAAATAAGCTAAAAATCAGCTTATTGAGTTTATCAAGGTTTAGAGGCTTTGGAAGCCATTAGGAACACTTAAGTTTCTTCTCTTGGATAGCTTAAGTGTGAAGATTCTTCAAAACTCAGGTTTCATTTTCTCAATTGCATTATAGCATTTACATAGCTTATTCATTTAGCTTATTTCAGTATTTGTTTGCTTTTCCTTGTGATAAATCCTGTTCATATAGCTTAGTTAGTTGATAGTTTTTAAATACCTTAAGCTGTTCTAGTTTAAAAATCAAATAGGTTGTCATTACTTAAAGACTGTCAATATTAGTTGGATAAGCTAGGAGAGTAACTAGTTAATTTCTTTACATAAGCTAGTTTTTTTAGTGCTTAATTAGTTCACTTAGCTTAGTTAAAATAAGTGTTGATTAAATGGATTTGATGTTTAGCTTTCGAAATGGATTTTAAGTACATCTTAGTGTTGACTAGTCATATTATGGAGTGTTGGTTAAGCTGTTTTTGACTCCTAAAGCTCAACCCTAGTTTGTCATTCCTTTTACATAGCTGTATTAGGTACTTAATATCAAGGTGTAACAGGTTTGAATAGTTAGATTGTTGATTTCCAAAGTTGAGGAGTGTATAAACTGTATTTTGCACCAGGGCATTTTAGATTGTGGAGTATTTTAGTTTAAAGAGATTTATAGCTGTTTAGAGTCCAAAGTTTTTAAAAGCAAGTCTTGTTACACACATTTAGTTGGTTAAAAAAGTTTTATCATTGAAACGAGTTATCTGCAAACTTGTACATTTGCACTAATTGCACCAGCAAAAAACAGTCATTAAATGTTGTGCTATCTTTTTTCATTGTCTTGGGCATTCATTGGTAGACACTGACTTTTTGATTTAAGTATATTCTAGATTTCCATTAGATTAAAACTTGTTCATCATTTAGTTTTCATAATTCAGCTTTAAATTAGCTTATTTCTCTACAAATGTAGTATAGGCAGCTTTGTGATTTTGTTAGCTTAATTTCTTGTGATTCTCATTTCTAGTTGTAAAAGTTAAAAACCTTTTATCTAGGTTAGTATAATAAACATAGGTTAGCTTATTTTCAAAGTTTCAGCTGTTAAAGTTTAGAAATAAGCAATTTTGCTTATTAAGAATGTTTATAACAGATTTAAGAAACTACGCACTTTTTCATTTCAATTTTTCTTGCTAAATGTTTAATACTTGGCTAATGTTTTGTTGATACTTTTATTAAACATCTTTAATCCTATCAAATAACTTCTTTTAGTTTTTTCATTTTCATCTATTAATAAGCTAGGAATAAGCAATTTCTTAAAAAAGCTAGTTAAGCCTTAGTTTCTGTAAAAGAACTAACAAGGCTCATATTTTTCACAGCTATTCTTTTGTTAAAAGTAGATATTGCAATTTATTTAATTATTGTAGAGGTTTAAGCTACTGATAACTTTTGTTATTTTGAGTTTAAGCTCATTTTCACTTTTTCAATAAGCCAAAATAAGCTAGAATCGTAGGGTTAGTTTTGTTTTAAACTTGATAGTGATGGGTATCCGTTTGCAATGAAGTATAAATTATGAAAGTTACCCCGCCTACCCTTTACTTTCCTCTTTTACAATTTCTACCCTAGAGTTTTCGAAAAATAAAAAAAAGGGGGAAAGACAAGAGGTCCGGGTGAGCAAGACTCGAACCCGTGACCTCTCGATACAAACCCCCTTTATAACACCACTCTTACCACTGCGCCCTTGGGTCTTTTTCGTTAAAGACTCAAGGGCATTGATACTTATATGCGTTTTAGCTTATAAGCTTATATAAGCTGTTTGGCTTATTTACGGGCTTATTGCTTAAGCTGTTTTTTGTTTCTTATTTTTCGTAGGATTGTCATAGTGTTTAGTATTTTTTGTAAATTTTTCAGAATTTTTCGAAATAGTTTAATATTTTTTATAATTTAATTTAGTTAAAAGTTTATTTAATTCATAAAAAATACAAAAATTATCAAAAAAATATTTTGCATTTTAGAAATTTTCTTTTGGCATCATTTAGTTTGTCAGGGAAAAATACAAATCTTTTTGTTAGGGTTCATTTTTTACAACTTTTCTTTTTTTTAAAGAACGGTCCGGGTGCGGGATTTTGTTTTGACTCGTTTTTGGGTCAAACGAACTCCGTTTTCGGTCTAGTCTTTTTCATTCTTCGTTATTTGGTCCCTAGAGTAGTTTAGAAGTAAAAATTTCTTCGTAGGGTTATTTTTAAAGATTTTAGGTTTTTCCCCCTTTGTTCGGGATTCGGGCTCTCGTTTTCTAGTTTAATTTCGTAATTTCTAGGTTTTTCTTAAACGTTTTAGTTCGTTATTATCTAATTTGACTTTTTCAACTTCCCAAATTAATTCCTTCCTTCAAACTCAAATCTTCGATTGTATCGATTTTCCATTCCAGCCTCGTTGGGGATAAACGACCCGGGAACATTCTATACTACTTCTCGGTATCATTGATCTTGTTGATTTTTAGACTTATATATATTTTATATATTTTATTATATTATATATATACAGTGTAAAAACCATCAATCAATTTTTGGCGCCGTTGCCGGGGAGGCTGTGATACCGATTTTCGTTACGTTTGGCATTTGTGTTTGAATCTGTGAATATTTTCTTTTATAAAAAAAAACATAAAAAGTACAAAAATATTTTTCATTTTCTTTTATTGTATAAATATTAGAAAAAAAAAAAAACATTGTCCATTAAAGAAATAAGATTCACAAATTAGTAAAAAATCCAAATATAATATTCTCAATAGAGTATTATTCATAATAGCTTCCGCGTGAATTGTTGGATTCCCAAATCGAACAAAAGATTCAAAACTTGCCTTTGTTCCACTTGTGAAATACGGGCTCACCTTTGAATTGATAAACAACACTATAAGATGGGGTTTATTAAGGAGGGTTGTTCCGAGGAACTACGACCCGAAAGAGAAAGGATTTTAATAGCTTCGCGCTTTCCCGCTCCTCTGCTCCTTTGTGAGTTTTTCTTTTAAAGAGCTACCGTTGAAAACGTGTTGGACTTTGGTTTAAGTTGATATCTCATTTTGTCCTGTAAAATAAAATTGTGAATAATGGAAAAGCCAAAAATAATCTTCTTTTTTCTTCGTATCTTAGGTAATTATTTTCTTATCCATCTCATGTTTAATTCTATATGAAGTCATATCGATTATTCGTTTGATCAATTTTCGCGATTAAAGATATGCTCGTCTTGTGGAAAGTTTTGTACACTTCAAACTGTGGTTGTTCGAAAGGGTCTTGAAGACAAGATTCTTGTTCCTAAACCCCCTCGAAATTGTGCAAGGTGTGCAAGGTGTGGAACCCCGGTTGATGGTCCGTATTGTCAAGGATGTGCTCTTTTACGAAGAATTTATGGGAAGTTTGTTTACAAACTATGTGGAAATGATTTTTTCAAAGACTTGCAAGCACCTTACGAGTCATCCGAAGACAATACCAACGTTGTTAACGTTCTCGAGAGCCAATCGTGTCTAATTCAGGACCCGTTCGGAAAATTCTCACCAAGTCCTTCTACACATTGCCATGTTGTCACGAGTGCGGGTGATCGTTTAGTTTGGGATCTTTTGTCGACAATGCACGTGACAATCTGTATTGTGGTAAAGTTACTCATTACGTATTAATTGTCCCTCGAGAATTTCGATTATCTCTAATCCGGACCTTGCAAAAATCAAACCATTGATGAGCCCCTACATAAATTGCAAAGTTTTGCAAACAACAATGTCTGTTTCTGTCATGCCAAAAAATGTGCGTTGTAAGAATTCAATGGAGTTTGTTTTTATTGTAAGGTTGGAAATGGAACACAAATCAATGTTTCAACTCCATACTTTTCTAACGATTCTCAAGTTTGCAACCATCCTCCACAACCACAACACGTACCATACTCTCAGTGCTGTTATTTGTAGGATACGATTATCATTTACGGTTACGATTGTTCCACCTCAAGTCTCGTTGGGTTTACAATCTGGGACCGTGTTTCAATCCAAAACTTTGATTATTTTTCACAAAACTTCACGAGTTTTCAACAACAATATCTTTGTTGTGAAAATTGCGGGGTCCCTCATGAAACTTACCAGTGTCAGCCATTGAATGAAGACTATTATCATGAGCAAAATTCTTGCTATGATTCTAATTCTTTCGGTTTTGACCAAACTCAACCCCCGCAATATAAAATTTATCAGTAAATCCTCCAATCTTCAAATTCAAATGACCTTCTTAATTCTCAAAATAAGATATGGAACTAATAGGCACCTTGACGTGGATGGTTGATCAAGCTATACAAAAGAAGGAAGAAGAAGAGCGAATCGCGGAAGAAACAAGCGGCTAAAGATCGATCTTTGGAAGATTCCCATTTGCTACGATGATGACGAAGACAATACCATGCAATTCACACCCACTTTCACCAACGAGGAACCTGATATCCTCTCTAGTATGGGGGGAGGAGCATCTTGGCACTATTTCAACAATGGAATCGGACAAATTAATAAAAGTTAGTGTTTGAGGACTTGTCCCATCCAAGTGAGTCAGAGGGTTAATCGACCAAAATGTGTAGATGCGCTCTTTGTGAAAATACCACCCCTCTTAATGCTCTCAATGAACACTCTGAGATTGTTGTCAATTCCAACAATGATAATTCTTCGAGTGATGACGATTCTACTTACGGTGAGGTTATCGAGTATGTCGATGCATCATCTCCCGATTGTGGAGATCGTCAAGCTTAGAGGTGGTGGAGTTGTTGATCGGAAGTTGGAAGGATGATGATGACATTTCTTTTATCAATCAAAGACGATATCCTTCGTGAAAAATGTTGAATGTAAATCTTCTTATTGCTAAGATCGATTCATTTAAGAGACAATCCTACTCCATCTCCGAAGTTGTTTTAGTCATGCTTGATTTTGTGACCAAGTCTTCCTCCACATCTCCTAACTTTTTCTTGGAGGAGACTAACACCTTTGATAATTCTTTACCCGAATCTGAAACTTTTTGCTTTAATCTGGAAGAGAAGAGTAGTGGCAGTACCACTATTCTTTCTGATTATTCTCTTCCGGATTATGAAGCTTTCTATCTCGATGACGATCATATTGAAGAGAAGAGTAGTGGCAGTACCACTACTCATGCTGATTTTTCTCAATATGATTCGTTCATCTTTGATCTTTCGATCAATCCGTTTCCTCCTGCCGATAGGAGTGACTTTTATCATGAGGAGTTCGCCGGTGAACTCGCTCACATCATATCTCCATCGGAGTATGATCATTTCTACTTTAAGATTGAGCCCGAGCTGGGCAATTTCACTATGGATGTGGTGGAGGATATTTTTGATAATCCGACAAGAGAACCGAGAGTTCATGTGCCTAATGTTTTACCCACCCATCCCACCCTTCATCTGGATTCAGATTTCACTATTTCTAGTGATTCCCTCAGATCCGACCTTGTAGTTTCTTTTCCTTCCGGAACTAGAAACAAGATTTTCGATCCAGGGATATTCATTGGAGTCCAATCCAAGATATTTCTATCATGGGATGCATTTTCTATCTCATTCATCCGTGATCCTCTTTTTCCAGTGATTGACACTTTGCTTCTATTTTCATCTGAAAATGAGGACAAAGTTGTCAATACTGGTATTCTTGCTGCAGGTGAGGAGCAATCTCCTCACCTCTCATCTCATCGGGGCTTAAAAGCTTTAAATGAAAGCCCGATGATGATTTATGGAGGGGACATTCCTATCTTGGTTGTTCTATTTCTCCATTTCTATCCTCCTTGACAACCTCAAGTATGGAGGATCGAGTCAGGCTCAAGACTCGGTTAACAAAAACAAGGCGCTTCGTGGGTGGCAACCCATGCTTATCCCTTAGTTTTATTAATGAATAAGTGTTTTGTGTTTTAGTAGGAATGAATAAGTGTTTTGTGTTGTGAGGAGGCTCGCCTCCACCTTTCTCGTGTTTTGCGTTTTTGTTGTGTATGTCCAGGATTGCCCAGATTTTAAAGCCTCTCGTGCTCGCCGTTTTGTCCTCCGATCACTCGAGCTTCACATCCTCAGCTTCATTTTGGGAATCCAATATCCTAATCTAATCGACTAACGTTTATCTTTAAGCATACTTAATAAACGTCTTAGGATTTACGTAGAGACCCTTCTTAAAACAATGAGGACAATGTTTGGTTCTAGTATGGGGAGGATCTATCGATTTGATTTTGCCTGCATCCGTTGTTTTTACGTAATCCCGTTTTTACCACCAAAATACCAAAAAAAATGAAAAAATTTAAAAATTTTCAAAAACAAAATAAGTGTTTTATCACAATTTTAACTTTCCTGCTGGGTAGAATAAGAATAAATTTTGACTCGATCGAGCGTGTTGGGCTCTAGCTTGTTCCTTAACTTTTAGACT